>OZ038497.1:62704576-62749576 GCA_964036315.1 Acanthosepion esculentum
CTTGGATTCTGCTTTAATTCCGGCCTTCTCTTTTTCTTTCTTTTTTTTTTTTTTTAGTTTGTACATTTAGCAACTGAAAGAGTTTACTTTAGCTTTGACATTACTATGTATACCCAAATCAATGGGGTTACAATAGGTAGACCTTTGGGTCCAGTATTAGCCATCATTTTCGTTGGTTTTTACTAGCAACTTTTGTTTGAAAAATAACATAAACCTTGTGTATATTTACACTATATTGATGACATGTTTTCCATCTTTGATTCCATCAACAATGCTACAGCCTTTCATACTCAACTCAGTTCCCTTCATCCATCCTTGCAATTTACTATCAACATGGAGAATAATTGTACTTATTGAACATAGAGATGGTTTCTTTATTACCTACATTCACAGGTCTGTACACTAACTGGAATTCTTTTGTTCCAAAAGCCCATAAAACTAATCTGATTTCCACTCTAGTCCATCATATGCTTCCTGTACTCTTGACCAGGAACTGGAGACAATTCATCACATTTTTATTCACAATGGTTTTTTGGCCAATGTTATTAAGCATGTAGTTGAGTCTAAAATTAGATGTTTTAAAAAAACAATTGTTTTTGAACCCAAATTTAGTCCTATTTATTTTAAACTGTTGTGGCTAGGTAGGAAGAGTCAAATGCTTGCAGACAGTATCAGCTTGCATTACATCAGTTTTTCTTCTGTCAAGTTATAGGTTGTTTTTAAGACCAATTCCATGTTTCCATCTTTTGTTAAAGATCGTCTGTCCTACTATGAAAGTAGTTCTGTCATATGTCAGTGTGATACTGAATACATAGGACGGACTAGTCTGAGATTGGAGACCCATATATGTTAGCATGTTCCAGTCAATATAAAATCAGGCAACCTGAGTCTTTCTTCTAGGATGACTCAGTCTGCACATGATTCAACAATAGGCCAATATCTAATTGATAATCCCGACTGTGCCGCCAAATATGTAGGCACTTGTTTCACCATTTTGCATACAGGTCTGTCTTGTCACCACTTGTGTGTTCTTGAAGTAATATATATTAAGTTACATCAACCAGATCTGTGCAAGCAGAAAGAACATTTCATTCACTCTGTTTGTTTAGAAGCACATGAGTGAGAATTATTCCCTTTTACACTCTGTTGGAACTGTTTATCATTTATTTTAATCATGAATTATTTACTATTAAATTGTTTTAATTGTGTTCCAAAGTTCCCCTCCTCATTGAATATATATTTTTTAGGAATATTATTTTGTTTTGTCAGATTTGTGCAAATGGTTATCTTTGAAAAAGTGTTGGCCAAAAAGGATTCCTTTAGGAAATCAAGAAACAAAAAAATGTTGTTGTGCTTTTTTCAAATCAGTGTTTATGTTTTGTGGTGTAAAGTCCTTGTTCACACACACACACACACACACACACACACACACATATATATATACCTACCTAACAAAACACATTGACTATAAAATTACACAAGGCTATTAAATTCAAGGCAAGTAGATTTTTGCAAATAAAGTGCTCACTATTAAAAAAATAAAGCAACAATAGTTAGATAAATAAAAGTACGAATGACTTATCTTCTGATAAGTTTCGCAGATACACCATTCTGTTAATCAGGGTAAAATAAATCATGTCAATCATAAAGATAAATTTCTTACACCATTCTTCTCATCAGAGTATCTACAAAATATTTTAACTTTTATTTTTCTATCAACTAATATGGACCAATTTTCCATTTTAGGAAATTCGTTTTTTTTCAGTATACATTTCTGTTTTTGCTTCATTAATTAGTGTAACAATATATAAATGTTATTAAAATAAGAAAATAAAAGGAAAATGAAAAATTTTACTGGCTGGAATATCCGCCCATTGGATAAGTTGCTCCCGCTTGATAAGATTTTGTACCTCACCTCATACTGGGACAACTCTTACAAAGAATTATACAATCCTAAATAAGAATTAAGTGAAAGTGTCAAACATACAAAAATGTAGCAACACAAAGTCATATAGAGACAAAAGGCTACATTATCTTTTAGTCACTTTATTGAAATTATTAAATGACATTTTGAAAAAAGTCTAATTTGTAAAATTTGGCTTTCTGAAATGACAAACTGACCCCCACCCGTCACATGTGCAATAGGAAAAAGAAAGGATAAAACAAAAAGACAAAATTCCCCCTACCACCACCACCACCACTACACACTACTGCTACCACTGTTGAACATTTTAGGAAAGGCAAATGTAGTAACAAATTAAAATTGCAGTTGACAAATTTTATTGTTAGAAAAAAAAAATGTCCGTTTCAAGTTGGCCATTCCATTTTTCTGTTTTCATGGAAGATAAGCCCCTCTAAAGATTTAAGCATGAAATGGACTGTTGCCATTGGGTATTGACCTCAATATCCACTTTTATATTTACATGTGCATTATCCCTGATATTAGCATAACTTAAAACTATATTTTTATCATATATATATATATATATATATATATATATATATATATATATATACACACACACACACATAGTGTGAACATAGTCACCATGCAGTGTTAATTTCTTTCAGTTTAACATCTCAAGTGATTTTCAAACCATAGTCATAGAAGAAAAGTAATAGTGTGCATGTGTATCATTGAATCAAAAGTAATATAAGTTCATAATGTTTATTGGAGATTGACTTAAGTTTTGTGGTTTTTCACTTGTTAGGACTTATCTGTGAGTTAAGAGTGTCTGTATCTTCAGTATTTTCTTGATGTAGAATTATAACCAACTTTTGTTCTATTTCATTCCCTCCCCTTACATGTATATAATTCCATCAATAAAAATATTATTTAGTTTGACGCAAACCTTTCAAATGATGAAATTTTTAACATAAGATTTTTTCCATTTCATCATTCAATTACCCAGATATAGTTACTACTTATTAAAAAAACTTTCTATTATTTTTATGTATTTTTTTTTTTTTTCAGGTGCTGTTGTTTTGCTCCTGGTTTCCAGCACAGTGACAATGTCAGTTCCATTTTGTATTGGAAAAGTTGTAGATATTATCAACACAGCTTGTAAAGAAGGAGACCTTATGAACAAATTGAATTCTGTGTGTAAATCACTGACACTTATTTTTCTCTTGGGTGGCTTGGCCAACTGTGGCCGAGTCTATCTAATCCAAGTTGCAGGTTTGTATCTTTCTCTTAAGCTTACTTTTCAGTAAAAATGTTTGATAATCTCTTTCAAGTTAATGCAAAATTTTCCAGTTCTCTTTTTCACACTATAATAGCACTTTGCTGCATTTATTCACCTCCACATGAAGGTAGGATGTAACTTTTTATGTAGGATGTTTGCTTTTAACATCAGGTGCCATCAATCAATCTCAAAATTGCTTTGGTCCTACCACTACTGTCACTCTGGCATTGATATACCACTGACCTTCCATCTTCTAGAGCAATGTGGACAGTCCTGCCACAGAGGTGAAATCCCCAGGACCAGGTGTCCTCTTCATTGATTAATGAGGAAAACAGATACAATGCATTAATCCTGGTTCGAAGACTGAAAAGCAATGATAGGGAATTCTTTGAAGTGTCTTTAGTTTATTTAATTCTTTGTTGCACTTACAATCACTTGTCAACTGTAACATGTCCTTTACAAGTGTAAGGAGGAAAAATGAATTCCACATGAACTCTTAGAAATTCACATTTGTTTGTTTTTTCAGCACGGAAAAGTTATTTATTTTTTCAACATGAACAGGATAGTAATGGATGATGAAAAGTGAATTTATTAGAAAATCCAAAATGAAATGCCTATATTCAGGTGAGCCTTCTGTATCTTGACCTGAACAGAATCTGCTCAGAGAAAAAAAGGTCCAAGGACACTCAAGGTAGAAAGTTAATGTGTGGTGTTGTGTGAGCATAAGAAAAGGCAAGAAGTGGAGTTCATGGGGGTAATGCAGGTAAGATAATGGTTAACCCTAGACTTGAAGAGCTCAAGGTTGTTGTGATCAGGAAAATAAAAGCATGAACAAACTTTATAAAGAACCAGAAATCCAATCCGAAACAAGAAACAATGTATAAACTACTACTCATGTTCAAAAGAACCAGATGGTAGGTTTGCTAAAATGTACTTTTTTAACATGTGGCATATTTGCTAGACCAGACATCTTCAGGCACTTGTTTCACTTCCAACATTTCTGGTCTGGTCAGCAGTTTTAACAATTTAAACATGGTGTAAAGTTCCTTCAAGAATTCATTGAATCAAGACTAAAATTGTTCTTTTATGTTAGAATACACAAATTACATGACTGATCATTGTAATATCAGTAGAAAAAGCCAGAAATATATTTTGATGACTGAATAATGTTGCCAGTGAAAGATTGTCAAGAAATGCTAGAAACATATGCATATTATAGGATGATACACACACACACACACACACACACACACACACATATATATATATATATATATATATATATATATATATATATATATATATATATATAAAAATTTCTCAGAGTTAACCTGTAGAAAAAGACAATATTTATAAATGTAAAAGACAATAGGAAAACTGTAATATTAGCCGACGTGTTTCGTCCAATGTGGACATTTCAAGGCAAAAACAAAATGAATTTATTAAAACAAAGTAACTAATAATAAAACAAAATGTCCTTAACTGGAAGAATTTAGAAAATGCTATTATATTTATATTGTCAAATGAAAATTATGTCAAGTACTATTGTGTGTGGAAATATTGTTTTTATTGTTGTGTTGACAGATTCTACCATTTTCTTTTGATTTCTTGATACAGTTGTGTACATTTGTTTGGGAGAGTAGTAATTCTGTTAAGAAAGGTGAAATAGGGAAAAAGCCTGAGTGTAGATTAATATTTGGATAATATTCAATGGCGACACTCTCGAGGATTTTCCTTCTGAATGAGTTATTTTCTTTTTTCATGACTGTAGCATTTTTAAAATCAAAACTGTGGTTGAATTTATTTCTATGTATGACTAGTGCATTAGTTAAGTTGTTTTTTGTGAGGTCTCTTTTGTGCTCATAAATGTGTTTTTTTAAATTTCTACTTGTTTCTCCAATATATTGGGAGAAACAGTTTTGGCAATTTATTTTATAAGTGCCTGCTTCAGAAATATTATTGCTATTAGTGTTTGAGGATCTAAGTATATCCATAATGGTTTTGAAAGTGTTTGTGACTATTTTAAGATTATTTAGATGGGATAGGTTGTTCTGGATAGTGGATGTGACAGAGTTGGTCAGTAGTAGTATGCATCTGTTTTCATGTAATTTATTATTGCGGATTATGTTATTGTTTTTGTTTCGATTGTATATTTTGTATGCCTTTCTTCTTGCGTTGTGGATGAAATGATATGAGTATTGTAGGTTTTTGAATGTGTTTTCTATGTATGTATGTATGTATGAAGAAAGGCATGTTCATTTTTTTGCCTCATACTGTATATACAAGGCATACTGTGCACCAGTTCTCTGTATTTGGCTTCTCCAAAAAGTGTGGTTGGTTCTGCACAAGCCTTCACCACCATAATCAAATGATATGTGTGGGTATTCTGGCTGTTGGTTCTAAGGCTGAGCTGCTTGACCCTTATACATCGAAAATGACTGGAGAGTCCAGTATATATGTGAGAGAGATACAATGTTAGCATAGAAATCAACTATGCTTCAGGTGATCATTAGCTTGTTTGAATTTTGTTTGAGGTGCAAAATTGTTTATATTTACAAAGACCCTCTGATTTGGGGCACTCTTCCCCTTAAATATAGCAGACTGAAAATAGTATAATTACATATAAAAAATATTTTGCAACATGCCATTTGGAGATTTTTCTGGTTCACAAGTGTCATGCATTATTCAGGCATCTATCTATATATATATATATATATATATATATATATATATATATATATATATATCAGAATCTGATAGAATACTAGGATAAAGACAAATAGGAAATGTTTATCAATTTAACATTTTCACACACTTAGTTATCGGGTCATCCCATAAGTTCTGCCCGAATTTTGAATAAAGAAAACAAGTGACCAAATGTTACATTTAATTACAGATTCAATCAACAATGTATTTTCCCTGATTATCTATGACTTCCTTCCATCTATTAACAAGCTTACTAATTCCATTACTGTAAAATTCTTTTGGCTTTGATTCGAAGAACTCACAAATGTCAGTTTTAACCTCTTCCTGTGTTACAAAAGCTGTTTCTTCCAAATGATTCTGTAAGCTACGAAACAAATGGTAGTCTGAAGGAGCAAGGTCGGGAGAATAAGGTGGATGAGGAATTTTCTCCCAGCCAAGTTCTTCGATCTTTTGTGATGTGATTCTTGCTATGTGTGGTTGCGCATTGTCCTGATGAAACATCACCCATTTTCAATTCACTAGAGCAGGTCTTTTTTTCCTCAAAGCTTGGTTCAAACACTCTAATTGCTGACAGTATATTTGAGCATTAATTGTTGCATTAGGTGGTAAGAATTCAAAGTGGATTATTCCTTGGCAATCCCACCAGATTCAAAGAAGAACCTTTTGCTCATGAAGTTCCCTTCTCGGCTGTGGCTGGGGTCCTTCCACTTTACCAAGCCACTGTCTACGATGCTTAACATTTCGATAAAAGATCCATTTTTCGTTGCCAGTCACAAGTCTATCCAAAAAAGGTGAAACAAGTTGGCGAGAATGGAGAGAAGAGCAGATGTCAACTCGGGATTTGAGGTGGTTTTCAGACCATTCATGAGGCATCCATTTTCCAAGTTTAGGAACTTTTCCAAGTTGTTGAAGACGATGATGAACAGTTGTAGGGTTTGAACTGAGAACCCCTGCCAATTCCTCAATTGATAAAGCAGGATTTTCTTCAAGGGCTGCTTCAAGAAGCTTTTCATCAAACTCAACTGGACATCTGGTTCGATTTTCATCTTCAAGGGTGAAATCTCCATCTCTGAATTTTGCAAACCATCTTCTGCAAGTTCTTTCATTCACACATTCCTCTCCATAAACTGAGTGAATGTTTCTAGCTGCTTCAGCTGCTGAGTTTCCTTTCTTTAACTCAAAGCATTATGTGCCTCAAATGATTCTTGGGTACTTCCATGTTAGCAGGGTTTTAATCAAACAAAATTTAATTTTATTGTTCTCTGAAATAAAATTTGATCAGTTTAAATGCATCTAAACATAAAAATAATGTTCAGCTCCATTAGACATTATAAAATACTCTTTAAATTTTGTTCATTTTAACAAAAAGTTAAAATTCGGACAGAACTTATGGGATGACCTAATATATGATAAAAGTGAAATCTGTCAAATTGGTGTTTCCTATTTGTTCTTTATCCTATTATATATATATATATATATATATATATATATATATATATGCAGAAATATAGTCTTAAAGTGTGCTATATTTATGGGGTAAAGTGCTCAATATCAGAGATAGAGCGTGTGTAAATATAAAAGCGATTTCCGGTAAATGACGGCCATTATAGACTACCAACAATAAGCTATATAAACAAACTTTTACTACGTTAACCAAAAACACAGATCAAAATAAAAGAATAAATAAATAAATATATAAGATAAAAAATAAAAATAAAAAAACAAACAAAAAACAAGCAAAATAATTTGACATAAATAAATAAACGACTTCCGGTAAAAGTAACCGCCAAAATAGACTACCCATAATGCACCACTGACCCTTATATAAATAGCCGAGAAAAATAACAGCACTAGTCGCCTGACGATTGCACTAGCATGAAACAGACTGTCGCCTCTAAGTGCTGACTTCCATGTCCACTTTTATATATATATATATATATATATATATATATATATATATATATATATATATATATATATATAATATATATAGGTCTGTTCCATTAAGCCACACACCAATAAACCACAATGTCGTTTAAGCCGTGCATGCACGATGGTCCTCCAGAGTTTTTGTCATGTTCATGTTAGAATCATAATCATCAGTGGATCCCAATTTGAAACAAATTCAAACTTGATTGTAACACTTTTTAAAGTCTGATTTTTTCTGTACAATCTTTTATTTTAATAAATTCTTTAAATTGAATTTTAATACCTTCAGTATATCTGTATTTTCCCAGGCATTTACTATTGTTTAGTCTTTGGTATTTCTCACTCACAATTGTGTAGTGGTTTTGATTAGCACTTCATGGACATTTTGGGTGTGAAATATGCAACTTACAACCTTTATCCTAACTTAAAATTTTCACATATTTACTCAACGCGATTTGCTTTAATATCGATAATATAACTTTCCAAATAATTTATGTAATCTGCAGAGAAGATATATTTTAAATCCTGCTTTAAGGATTATTAATGGAGGCCACAATTGCAGCCAAATAACACCTTTCAAAACTTTCAAAAAGTTACAAAAATCCATAAATCCTCTCACATTAAATTTTTGTATAAATACAAGCAAAAATTAAAGTTTTGCACAGTGTCTCTTTAGATATCATAATATGATGGCGTTTCGGGCTACGACCTGGTCACAGCACCAAATATGATGGTGTTCTGGGCTACAGCCAGGTCACGGCCTCCAAATATGACGTTGTTCAGGATCCGGTCTGCTTTGGCCACCACGTATGGCGGTACTCAGGGTCAATCCCAGTCTGCTTGCTTGGTCAGGATTGATCCCGGTATCAGAGAACAGACCGCCAGCCCACTCGTCGGTTGTTGATGGCGTTTGACACGGCAGCTGATCTCTAAGTTGACCTCTTCAACTGTGACCTCTCTTACCCACGTTGTGATTTTGATCAAGAGAGTTAAGCCAAATTTCCACTGGGGTGTTTTAACCACGTTAAACCAAGGAGTTGAACACGTGCATACAAAATTGAAAAATAAAATGGATGACGCCCAAATAAGTCACGATATGATGTTTATATCAGAATAAAAAAAGAAAGAATATTTACAATTCTTTCTTTATTCTTTTTCTTCTTTTCCCAACCCGTTCTAATAACTGGCAATGGAACAAAAATTGTGGGTAGCTTCTTTGAAGAGTAGCCAAACTGGACAACTGGATTTATCTTCAAGTACTGTGATTTGTACTTTCCAGTACAACATGAGGTTTATCGTCAGAGTTTTTCTTCAGTGACAACTAGATTTAACTTCAAGTACTATTGTTTGTACTTTCACGGACGGCACAAGGATTTCGTTGGAGTCTTTCTTCAGTGGATAATTAATATTATTCTTTTCATCAGGTTGGCAAGCAGCGTTATATCAGAAATCTCTTAACTCCTGGTCGCAACCTCACTGCCACTGCAACTGGCTGGCCGCAACTAACTTTGGCCCACGTGGGTACTTGTATTTATGGGTGTCCCTTTCAGCTGGTGTGGTGCGAGCGAATAGGTGGGTTTTATGCAAATCTCCCAAAATTTAACCAGTCATTTTCTTTCGTTTTCTATTTCACATTTTCAATTTTGGAAGATCCCCTCCTTCTTCAGGAGGAGCCATCATATGATGTCAGCATTTCTGACATCATCTTTTGCCTGTACAATTGCTCACAATTATAATTTTTTCTCAGGGAAATTTTGTCAGCTAAAATTTCCCACTGACACCTTTCAGCAGATGACTTTAACCTCTGGCCCCCGACCTGCCAGCTGTGTCTAGCTGAATCACGTTGTGTAACTTTTTCAACAAAATTCATACATCTGTTCTCATATCCTGGGAAAATAATTCTCTTTCTGACAAAAAAATTAAAATCATTTTGTTTTAACCCTTTTCGTTCATTTAACCCTTTTCATCAGTATGCCATGTTAAATATTGTCACAATAATGATCACAACATTTTTAAACTTAGATATTAACCCATCATCATGAGACGTAAACACACCTCATATAGCACTCATCAAAAGCTAAACATTGTTGAAAGCATATGAAATGGCTCAGCTCGCAGCAAAGTCTCTAAAGAGATGGGTGTACCGGAATCTATATTGATAGGTTGGATCAAAAATGAAGAAAAGCTACAAAGTTTTTTAGATGAGCTAGATGAAAGAGATTTGAAGAGGAAAAGGGCTAGAACTTCCAGGGATACTGATTCTGACAAAGGCAACATTTAACATGTTCTGTGAAGCTAGAAATAATCGGATACTCATGTCAGGGCCCATTATACAAGTCCAGGCCGAGAAAATACATCAACAACTTCATGGTGAAAATTCAGATCCTGAATTAATCATATCTAGTTGATGGTTGAGAAGGTGGAAGTAGTGCCATGGCTTAGCATAGGTAAAAATAAGCGGTGAAGCAAGGTCGGCAGACACAACACAAGCCGATTTGTTCATACCAAGGCATCAAAATTTTGTGCGAGAGCAGCAACTACATCCTGAGATGATATTTAATGCTGATCAGACGGCCATTTAATATTGTATCCTACCAGAAAAGACACTTGAAGTAAAGAATGACAAGATGAGTAAAAACTTCAAGAGTATGAAAGAAAGAATGATGCTCCTTTTCTGCTGCAACATGACAGGAAGCCACAAGTTAAAGACCCTCTGCAAGTTTCAATCTCAAAGATGTTTGAAGCAGTTACAACATCAACAAAAACAAAAATTCCTGGATGACATCAGCCATTTTAAAAGACTAGTTTAAACAAGACTTTGTTCTCGCAGTTCGCCAGCATCTGAGAAGTTTGGGGTTAGAAGAATGAGCCTGCCTGCTGTTAGATAACTGCCCAGTGCACACACCTGCTGAGAGCCTGAGATCCAGAGACAGGAAGATCTTTGTTTACTATCTGCCAAAGAATACAACATCAGAGCTCCATCCACTTGACCAGGGGATCATCTCCACATTCAAGTCCAACTTTGAGTTGATAAAGCACTGATAGAGGAAGACACCACAATCCCAGAGTATCTGAAAAATGTGAACATTAAATATGCTATGTATCTTTGTGTTGTAGCCTGGAAGCCTTGGTCAAGAGTGTGTCATTAGCTGTTGGGATAAGGTGCTGGGATCAGCAGAAGTAGATAAAGAAGATCCTGTCAGCCCAGAGGGTTTATCAGCTCAGTTCTTAAGACCAGAGCACCAGATTACTCACACATATGATTCAATTATTGTGGTGAAGGCTTGTACAGAACCAACCACACTTTTCAGGAGAAGTGAATACAGAGAACTGGTGCCTATAAAGTCTCTAAACAACTTACTCATGTTTTGAATTCAGAGTTGTCCTTCTCCTAGACTAGTTGCCAACTAAGGCTAATGAATCTAATCAGCCCTATAACCCATAGCTAGGACGAAATGAATTCATACTTTTCTCCAAGTGTCAGTCAGTCAGTTATGTGCCATGCATGATACACACTTATGACTGACGAGACAGATTTTTTCCCGCAGTAGGTTGCCATTTCTTTCTGCGGTAGACCAGTTGCCATCCGTCCTGCTATTTACTCATAGCTGCGGGGAGAAGAGGAGGATTCATACCTTTCCAAAGGGTATTAGCATGTAAGTGAATGTAATGGATTCCTCAATCCAAGCAGCTATCCATTACTCCACTGTCTTGTACATAAGTGAATGTAATGAACACTACTGGAATTTGAACTTGGCACTCTAATTTCTCATTTCGAGGTGCTATCTATTATGCCACTTGCATATATATGTAGTCAAATGATGTGAAAGTCCATTATTATTATTATTATTATTATTATAAAATATGTCCCCTCTCCCATACACACACACACAAGCATTTTTCTCTCCACCTTTCTCTCTCTCTACCTGGACTTTTGATCTAGATATTCTACACTGAAAGTTGAAATGGTAGAAATTAAAGAATTGACTGTTAAGCAAACAAAAGAATGTTTTCATTCATGGGATCCTGATAATAATATGTGACGAACCCTGAATTACCAAAAGAGAAAGGTTTAAACACATTCATGATATGTATAAATATATGTATGTAGTACACATTATTATTATTATTATTATTATTATTATTATTATTAAATATTCCATTTTTCAGGGCAGAACATTGTGCAGAAATTGAGGGAAAGAATTTACACTTCAGTTTTGAAACAAGAAATTGCCTTTTTTGACAAAATGAAAAGTGGTGATTTGATAACTCGTCTGTCCAGTGATACCTTATTGGTGGGACAGTCACTGACTGGGAACATATCAGATGGTCTTCGATCAGCTTGTCAGGCTGTTGGTGGGCTGGGAATGATGGTGAGGCTTCATCTATTTTCATTTCTTTATTTCTTTTAAAGCTAGTTCATGTTTTACATTATCCAAAGCCACCAAGTGATATTTTCTGAAATTAACTGCTGTGTTAATTTAAGGATTTTATTTTTTTTTTTAATTAGTTTACTTTGTTAATTGAAAATATGCTAATGAGACAGATTGAATGATATTGTCATGATATTCTGATGATACACTGGTCTTGTCTGATATATATATGTGTGTGTGTGGGGGTGTGTATGTATAAATATATGTGTATATAAATATATATAATATATATATATTTTTTTTTTTAAGGGTTAAAAAGGGCATCACAAAATCACAACTGGATTATAATATTACAAACAAAATCATATTTGAGATACAATGAAATAAGCATAGAAAAAGAAAGATAAAATGTTTTAGTATATATTTCAAAGAAATGTTTGTATATTTTAAAGAACATATATGTATATGCAAATAAATTTTGCTTATCTCTTGATAGCAAGATGTTTTATCCAAGACTGTCCAGAATGTCTACTTTCTTCAGCAGTCAAAATACAAAGATAGAAAAGGTTTTGATTTTTGTTTCTTTTGGTGGTAAAATGTTTGTTCTGATGCATCTTGGGAGTATTCTACATTTTATTTAACATTTTTTTTTATAATCTAACTTTATCTTTCTCTAATTACCATTCCTATCTGTGTTTTAAAGTATTTTTTTTTATTGCTTAACTCTTAATTTTTTATTTAATATTATTTTGGTTCCAGATTACTACATAATCTAATAATAGGGGTTGGGGGTTATTTCATAATTTGTTTATTGCTATCACTACAATATCTTAAGATATTTGGAACCATTTGTTCTTCCTTCCCAAGAAATACTGTTAGAATTATCTTCTTCTCAGTTAATTAAAAGTAAAAGCAAATCAACAATACTAATTCTCATATATGATTCCAGTCCTGATATTTACCTGATGGGTATGATAACATATTTCTATCTAGTGTCAATATCCTGGACTTTCAAAACTGACAGGTCCTCTGAATTTAGAAAATTTGTGCAACAGTTTTTCTGCTACCATTTGGTTTTGTTCTGCACTAAGCTAAGCTTAGTCAATATCTGTCCGACTCTGCACCCCTGTTGGATAATATTCAAGGAACTTTGAACTAAACCCTTTATTTAATCAACAGGAGCAGATCATTCTTGTTCTGTCGTCTATGTCTGAAGATATCTTGGTTGATTCTCCTTTAGAGCTGCTCAGTTAAAATAAGATTACTCTGATTGACAGACAACTAAAGAAAGCAGAGAGCACAACTGCTCAAATGTGATGGTTATAACAAAGTTGGAGACATTAATCTGAATGTAAATTATGAGAACTCGTCTTATTTTATTAATGCAGCTTAGAAAATATATAAAACGCAACATGTATCTGCATGTGTTATCTGCATGACACTATTCATATAGTGCACAGATGCTAAACTAATCCAAGACAGGGAACCTGGAAACATTTTGATCTTAGGCAGAAGTGCCAATCCAAATGGGTGCTCTGCTATTTTTTTTAATATAAAAAACTCTTTCATCATTTTTCTTCTTTACTCTAAATTTTGATTCTTGTATTTACGACTGTAATACTTTTTTCTGTTTTTGCAGATTTATGTGTCTCCACATCTTTCCATGGCCTCCATGTTAGTTGTTCCTTCTGTAGCAGTGTTAGCTATCATTTATGGTAGATATATCAAGAAAATCACTTCTAATGTTCAGGGATCATTGGCAGGTGCAACTAATGTAAGTATCTTCTTCACAGGGTTTCATTGCAATATTCTTTTTATAGTGCAGTAGACATTTTATGATTATTTTCCTGATATTATCAGGCACTACTACTGATACAAAATGATGAGATAACAATATTATCAATTGTATTATTAATTATACCTGTTTGTAATTGCAATTATTGTAATAATTATTATTACTCACATTATACAATATTACTTAAATCAAATGCAATAAAAAAAAATTAATAAGAAAAAGGTTTTTTTAGAATGGAATTGCAAACTGATATCATACTAAAGGCTTAATAGTAGCCCTGACGTGATAATTTCTAACAATTTTAACATTTACCATATCATTTTTAAACCACAATCATCTGCATATGGAGATTAATATTTATTGAAATTACAAAGTATGAACGCCTCTTTTTTGTGCATATCGTTTCATTTTTTTGTAGGTAATTTTTAAAAATAATTATATTCTTTATTATACATACATACATACATGTTTCTTTGCATTTATTTAAAAATGTAACAGCGGCAAACCAGCATACATCTGTTTACTTTATGTACCACCAAAATGGATACTTTTGTGCAATGAAAGTAAAAAAAAAGACACCTTGTTTTAAAATATTTTCCAAAGGTCAGAGAATTATCCATTTCAAAAGAAATTTTCAGGACTTATTCATTAATAAACATTTTACTGAATATGTTATATTATTACAAAATTTTGAGGGTATGATTCACACCCCCTTTTCAATATTGCATGTATACTTTATAATTTGGGAGGGGGGGTCTTCATCTAAATTTTTTGCACTTATATAAAAAGAAATCTCTGAAGATGTTATTATTGTAATTTATGCAATCTTGTGTATGAATATATGGAAAATTCAGCCTACAATTTTTTAGTTTTAAACATAAATAACAAATTTTTGATTATTGCAATACTTGTCTTCTGTACTTTAGGTTTTATTTTTACTTTTTCCCATGCTTTTTGGGGCAAAAAAACAGTGGGAGAATGACTGTATTTCTATATTGTCCTTTGACATCACAGGTTAGTGTGTGTAAATAAAATGCTATTTTCATTCTGTTTTCATTAAAAAGTAAGCATTATGTTTAGAAAATTAACCCTTAAATTGTCTAATAGACTTCAAAACACATCTCTAGTACAAATATTGGATTTTAAAGAGAATTTTAAATTTGTTTACATCTTTCGCATACAGCTTGATGAGTTGAAGAGTGACAAAAAAAGTACTAATGCTTTGAAAATACAAATAAAGTTTATTTATATATGGAAATTAATTTTTTCTTTTAATTTGGATTAGCTTTAATAGAACCAAAATTAAGTTCAAATAAGGCATTTAAAATATTTAAAATAATTTTTTTTCTTTTTAGAAAATCCATGGCAGTACCTAATTTATTTATTTACCACCCTGTTATGTATCACATATAGCCTTTTCACCCATCAAATAGTTGCCAGCATCTGTGATTTTGGTTTATAAAAATGTTTTAATGTACTGTAATGAATTGTATAAATATATGCTGTGCTGCGCATATTTAAATTTATTTAATAATGTTGTCATAATGTATTATTAATGTTTATTATTTTTTCACATATATAATAATTGGAATATAATATGCAAGTGTTTGTTTTATATAATTTGAATTTCCTCTTAAAAATCCCAGAAAATGGCCCTAGCTTGAGAATCCCTCATCTAATTTGGCACTCCATTTGACAGGAGTCCAAGGTACAATATGCACCTAAGTTGATTGGAGTATTTTGTATCATTTAAGCTGTATCTCTGGAACACACACACACACACACACACACACACACACACACACACACACACACACACACTAGATTAGATTCAAGTATTATATACATTGCACTGTCCAGCTGAGAAGTCATAGCAGAAGTCTTCAGAGATAGCATAAAATTTCTAAACCAGCCTAAGAAGCCTTCCAAAAAAAAAAATAAATAAATAAAATGTAGTGTTTGGTCAAATTTTGGGAAGTGGGTTGGGCTGATAACTTTTCAGAACCCAATCTGTTAATAATCCCAGTTGTTTGTTACATAATAATAATGCTGGAAGATTTTTGTCCCACACCTAAAAAATTTTGTGTGTAAAAGCAAATTAGATTCAAAGAATAGTACTTATTGAAGGTCTTGTATATTTGTAAATATAAAAAATACTAAAACAAATTTTGTGCAAGAGTTAGATCGAAAGCATTAAAGTAATAAAACTTAATTTCCACTTAGGCAAAGGGATCTTACATAATGAAAACTTCTAAATTGTTTAAAATATTAGTTTTTTCTTCTTTAAGTTTTTTTTTTATTTCAGTGGTATTTATATATTGTTTTTCAGGTGGCAAATGAAAGATTTATAAATATTCGGACAGTTCAGTCTTTTGTGCAGGAAAACACAGAATCTAAACTTTTCAATTCAAAGCTTCAAAATGTTCTTCTATTTTTGAGGAAAGAAGCCAAAGCAAAAGCTGCATTTTATGGTTTTGTAAGTAAAATCTTATGTGAATTTTATTATTTTATTCTATTGGGATATATATGTCTCAAGAAAATATCTTTTAATGATACCACTTGTTTGATATATAACCATACTGTAGGGAAATTTTTTTTGTCCCACACCTAAAAACAAATTTAAAAAAATTAGTTTGTGTTTAAAAACACATTGACTGTAAAACAGAGGTAGTTTGGTTTGTTTTATGGCATATCAACCTCAAAGGGTTATTTAATGCCGACAAGATTTTCACTGCTGGTAATATTTTTTTTCCTTCAAAAATGTATTGCTGGTAATAATTTTTCTTCAAAAAATTTATTGCTGGTATTAAAACCTATTTTTACACTTTCATAGTGTTTTGACCCCAGTTTGGTGGGGGGGGGGTAACTATTTGCCCATAGCTGGTACCCTAACAGGTGCTACCACTCCAGGTCAGGGTGGACCTGGGAACACCAGCAATTAAGAGGTGGTTCCACACTCCTCAAAACCTCTTGATCAGAGGCCTTGCTGTTGGATGTAGTTTATCGTCTTACCCAAGACACAGATATAGTTTATTTTCATAGCCAGGATGACAGAGGTAGTAAACCTTTCATATTTCATTTAGTTCTTCTATGCAAGAATTCAGATGCATCAAACAAAATTGTGCACATCCATTCATTCTTGTGAAAATGTTTATATAAATACAAGGTAACCAAAAAAGTTCTGTCCGTTTTTAAAGGAAAAAAAGAAAACACTTCACAGTATGTGTAACTTATATTTAGTTTTCGAAGTAATCGCCATCAGCATCCAGCACCTTCTGTCAACGTGTCTCCAGCTGTTCAATGCCCTTGCAGTAGAACTCGGGGGGGGGTTTGACACAAAGAAGTCTGTGAGTTCTTTGTGCAAGTCTTCTTCATTGGTGAAGGATTTCCCACGAAGATGATTATCCAGGGAGTGGAAGAGGTGGTAATCAGATGGCACAAGGTCAGGTGAATAAGGTGGATGGCACAAAGTCTCCCACCCAAGTTGCTGTATGGTATCCCTGACCACTCGCGCGACATGTGCCCTGGCGTTGTCATGGAGGAAAAGCACACCTTTGCGATTCACCAGTGCTGGCTCCTTCTGGCGCAATGCATAATGATGGCACTTCATAATGAATCACTTGACGACCTGTCCACCAGACACAAAGCATAATCTTGTGTGGGTGCATAAGCGGTCTTGCGGTGTGAGGGACAGCATCCTGAGGAGACAACCAATGTCTGGAACGCTTGGGAGTTTCGTACAGAACCCACTTTTTTCACTGGTAAGCACTCGATTGAATAAGGATGCGGTATGGTGGCTAGAAACCTGCAATACGCAGGCTGCCACTTGTAGTCCCTTGTGGACCTCCAAAAGCGTTTGCGGAACCCACTTGCTCAGTTTGTACGTCTTACCTAGGTGGTGCAGGTGAACTCTGCTTCATCGGAAACGTTGAACTGTCTTGCAAGTTCACCACACGTTAGACTACTGTCCTCTTCAATGGCCGCCTTCAGGACTCCGTCATTCAAGACCTGTAGTTGTCCACTGCGAGGCTCATCATGGAGAGACAAATCTCCTGACTTGAATTTTCAAAACCAACGCCTTGCAGTACGTTCATCCACAGCACTATCCCCAAATGCTTGACATATGCAGCGACTTGATCCAGCTGCTGATAAGCCTACTTTGAAGTCGTAAAGCAAACAGCCTCGAACGAGATCTCTAGACACTTCCATCCTTCTCACAGCTGTCTGGCTTATAACTGATGGCCGGGCACGGTGCACGTGTTTTTTATAATGTCTGATGTTCCTACTTCCAGCTGTCCGAATTTGAAAACTATTGCTACACGCATTTCGTATATATTTCAACTTCATTCAATGACTAATCAAAAAACGGACAGAACTTTTTTGGTTACCTTGTATATTTAGCATTTTTTATAATTGATTTAATATAAAAACAAGTATAATTAAGAAGTTCAATGTCAGAAACTTTGTCATCAAAACAACTATGAAAATGCTAGTTTGAAATAATTCAGTGAAAGAATCTTTTTCATGGATAGTTTTTAATTTTCTAAATGAGCAAATATTGTGAACTCTTTTTTTTTTTTTTCCTTATTTGATATAAATTGTGTTTGGCTTGTCTTGGATTTTTTTTTTTATATATACAAGATAATTCCAAAAATTATCCCGCCATTTAATATTAAAAAAAATAGCAATTGCACTTCTAGTCCACTTCTGAGTACCTCACTCACTTATCCAAGCATTTCTTCCACTATTCAAAACAGTCTGAAAAGTCTTTTTTTTTAATCAATATCAGATCCTTTGTCATGTTCTTATGGCATTTCAATGACAACTTTTAGATTTGGTACAAACCAGAATTCTCAATGATACAAACTCAGACTGTCAGGGTGAGCCTGGCACAAGATATGAAAAATCTCTTCACTCATTGTGAATGTGATAGTTATGCAGCATATAAATTTATACAGTATCCTGCCCCTGTCAATTGAGTAAACCCACAGGAGAGTACCTATTCATGCTTGTGCAATAAAGTCACTTTTATCAGTTGCCAAGGGGTTGTGTCACTGATTTCCAAGATGGCTGGATAAATTCTTTGGAGATCTTTTTATATGCACTGCACATTATGATTTTCATTGAATAATTTGAATAAAGAAATTTTGATACAGTGAAAATGAATGTATGTATTTGTTTTATTCTTTATTTTTGGTGAAGGATTGTCAGCCATTATTAATTTTTGACTAGCATTTCTTTCATCTTAATTTTAGTTGCTTTTCATTGCAAATATTCAGATAGTCATTCTGTGGTTCTTGGTAAACAAGGTGTATCAGAATTTTTTTAAAAAAAGTGCCATCCTGCCTTCATCAAGTTCTTGTTGATCTGGGTAGCTATCAAGGAATTTCAACCTGAACCCTTTATTTAATCTATGAGGTAGATTGTTCTCATGCCACTGACCATGCCTAGGAATATCTCATCTAATTCTTTAGTACTGCCCAGTTATTGCTTGCCCCATTTCCACTGAGTATACCATCTCAGGAATTGAACTCCCAATTACTGTCACCAAATTTACAAACCAACACTTTAATCCACCTAGCTATTGTGTCGTAGAAAAATGAGTTCAGTTCAAAATTCAATAAAGGTTATATGGATTGATAAGCACCTGATAATGGGTGGAGGGCACAACAGCCAAAGCATTGTGATAACAACAACAAAGATGGGGACAATAATCCACATTTAAATAACTGATCATCCCAGAAATTCAAACAAGCTATCAACAAGAGTTGAAGTCATGGCACTTTGCCTTAGTAAGCCTAGTTAACTGTATCAACTACTCTGCTGCTCCAGCTCCAAGTGCTTGATCGGTTGCTGTCAGATCAAATCTAACCAAATAAACTTGCCCTTCATTTTTCCACAATATTTGTCTTCGCTTATAGGTTCACTTGTCATATTGTAATAATATTATTATGAATTTATATTAAGATGAAAGAAATACCGGTCAAAAATTAATAATAATTGAATTTATGCATGTTGAATTTATTTTTTAGACTGGTCTTTCTGGAAACCTTGTTGTACTGTCTGTGTTTTATTATGGTGGAATAATGATGTCTGAAGCCCAGTTGACAATTGGTGAATTGTATTCATTCCTAGTTTATGCTGTCTATGTTGGCATTTCCATGGGAGGTGAGTTTTTGTCTTTTTGAATAAACATATACTCCCCCATGGTGGTTTAATACTATTATCATGAGTGAAGAGTAGAACTCGAGTGAAAAAAATATTATGGATGTAAGAATGTAAGGTGATTGATATCAGTGTTGAGTCACTGGAAAACGAACTAATCAAAAGAAAAAATCCCTGAAAATATGATGTAATAAGGAAGCAATGAAATATGTAAAAGGATTATGATCTTATTTTATGCAAAAAAAATAGGGGTCATAAAAGTAGTCAGGCATGAGCTGTTTTATTCACATGCAGAGTCTACAGGTAGAGCATACTCTCAATGAATTCTCCAAATGTTGATTAAGTGCACTTTGTTATTGAAGCTGTTATAAAAAGGTTTTTGTTTTGTTTTTTGTTTTTTTCTAAAAAATATTGAAATTTTTAGTTTTTGTTGCATAGTTTTTTTTTTCTAGTCCTGATTTTACATATTTTATCCTAAAACAAAAAATACAAACCTTGAATTTGTCTCACATGACCAGGGCAGTCATCTAATTGAACCAAATTGCTTTATTCTTATTCTTTCACAATTAACCAGAATTTATTGTATTTATATATTATTTTTGTCTTTTAATATAAAGCTTTAAGTCATGTTATTGTTGACTTATGTTTGAAATTCATTTTTATTTGTTTCATTTTTAATCTTATTTTAATCTAACCTGAAAGTTATAATTTTATATATTTTTGTGTGTGGATACAAAGGTAATATTTTTTTTTTTTTTACAAAATATATGTGTTACCAAGCTTAGCCTAGTATGGCACAAGGTCAAATAAAAGTAGGAAAATGGTGTTGCACTAAACTTTTAAATGGAAAGGTCTCTCCTGGCCTGAAAATCTGCATTTAAATCCTGATGTTTACATAGGCCTAATTTATCTCTTGCAGTGGTAGGAAATATAAAACTAAGTTAAATTTAGTAGATGGTCAAATATCAGGGGATGGAAGTAGGAAAATTGTGCAGCAGCAGTCTTCCAAGTGGGGTTGTCTTGAAAATGTGTATTTGAAATTGTATTTTATGTACACCAACACACCAGATAATTTTTAGATTACCAGTCAATTATTTTTTGGTTTATATGTATGCCAGCACACCAGTCTACTTTTTCTGAAAAATAAGTATTGTATATTTCCACATATAAGGCAACCTTTAGATGAGTTAAAAAAAATATAGTAAATTTTCATGAGTTTATACTATACCTGTAGATGACTGGTTATTGATTAGATAAAGATGATGTTATTGGAAATGTTACTTACTGCATCCTTAGAAATTCAAAATAACAAAACCGATTCTATATCATGTTTTTCCTACACACCTCCCCTAAAAGGGAGACCATTACTTTGTTTATGTTTCATCACGTGGTCTCTTGTGAATACTAATTTTTCTTCTTCCTCCTCTTTTCCTATGTCTAAACAGTTACAAACAGTCTGGTATACTAAGGGCCATTTTCTTCATGGACAATCACAAAATACTACCAATAACAGTATGATAATGTATGATATTAGTACATTCCACTTTCAACATTTTTTTTATTCAGTCTGTTCCTAATTTTTAATGAGAAATGAATATTATGTTATCCTAAATGTTATTACCGCCGTAATTAACACTACTATGATGATTATTGAAAGTTTAGCAAAAGATAAAGGTTGCTGTGAATGCAATCATAACTCAAATGTTTACATTTTCTCAGCTGATCTTGCTTAGATACAAATTAATTTCATTGATATGGAATTATTCTCTGAATAGGTAAATTATTATGAAGTTATGCCAGTAATATATAATGTAGAAATGGTTTTATTACTTTTATTATCAACTTATTTGATAATGTGAATCTTTTCATGTACATTATTGGTTATCGCACCAAAGCTGAGGATAGCCTACCAACAAACATCTCACTCAGAATTTAAAGTTTCTTTTGCAGAATTGTAGTATAAGATGACCCCTAATTTTTAAGGGTGATTTTTGGGATTTAAAGTTTGTCTTATACGGGGAAATATACTGTATGTAAGGCTTATACTTTCTTTCCTTTGTATTTTTTTCAATAATTTTATCCAGTATTTTTTTCCTTTATTCAATATATAAAATAAACATAATGAAAATAAAATTTATAATTTGATTTTTTATTTTTTTTTTTTTTTTTTTAACTGAATTTATTTTTGTAAAAAAAATCAATAACTAGGCAGCATTTATAATGAACTCTCTTTTGTAATTGGGCAATAGGGTATATTAATATGAATATGTAAGTTGTAATTGTAGTGTTTTAAACTGGTGCTGATTGTATTTATAATCATATGGCCTTTATAGTGTGTTAATGAGTGAACAATTGTGTTGTGATTATTATTGTATTAGACTTTTCTGTTCTTGGTTTACTGATAGCTTTTTGGTGTGTCTTCTTCAGTGTATTGAGTATCAGATTAAAATTTTTTAAAAATACCTAAAAGATAAAAAAGATTGTTTATAAAATATTGTTGCTGTTAATCCTATAAAATTTACTGAAAAAATGTGACAATAATTTGCGCCTTTATTATTAACTAAAACGTATTTAGGACACATATCTCTGCCAATGCCATTGTTAATAAAATGTTAACAATCAGATTCCAGACTATTGTATTAAATGTTTCTAATCATTGTGATTACATTGTTGCTGTTAATGCAATACATTTCCAATATGATAAGAGCATTATATCTGAAGAGCCAAAATATTGTCCTATCTCGCTGTTAACAAAATCCAGTTTCCTTGATTTTGTCCCAAAATTAAATTCCTTGACCCACCCTTTCATAAAACATCAGCGAAAATTTTGGGGGATATTGGGTGGAAAAACAAAGAACTGCAAATACATGCAAATATGGTGTCTAACTGCATTGTCTGAGGTAATTTATTTTTAAAAAGGAAACATTATATTTTTTTATCTGCAGGTCTAAGCACCTTTTACTCTGAACTGATGCGAGGTCTTGGTGCCAGCACAAGAATCTGGGAACTTTTGGACAGACAACCTCTCATTCCATATTCTGGTAAGCCAGATTTTCCTAAACTTTATCTTCACTCTGAAATAAATTCCATTCTTGAGGATATTAATAAATATAGATTGGAGATTGATTAATCTTTTAATTTTTTAATTGTTTATCAGCCTTTGCAGGTTAGTTAAAGCCAGAAATTAATTTTAGGTTGTAAGAACTTTTGGAGATAATAATGATTTAATGATACAGATCCTACTAATTAATCCATAGCTGAGGGGAGAAAAAGGTGGATACATATATTTCCTCAGGGAATTTGTATGTAAGGGAATATAATGAACCGAATCTTTTTAATGATAGTGCTTAACATTTGCTATCTGTAATTTTATTGATTTTTCATAATGAGGGAATAGATTAATGAATGCATCACTGCTGGTGAACTGATCCATTGCAGTTTCTGTAGAGCAAGCTATGAAATTTAAGGCATTATCTTAGAGCAAAGTCCTTCACCACTCATTTGATTTATTTTGAGTTCTTACCACTGTTACCTTTTACAGCATGGAATGGTTATCCATAAAAACTTACATGTTTTGGCATTTTTTTTAATTTAATCATTTTATTCCTATAAAGCTACTAAGATGCAATGGGTTACTGAATGTGAGAGAATATGAGAAAAAATTATTAAGGAGAGAGAATAATAAAAGAACAGGATTTAAGAAGACAGACAATAAGAATTGATATTGGATTTAAATTTTTGAAGATCAAAGTTGACTTAAATGCAAGAAGCCAGAAGAGTTCCACAAGTGAGAAATGCAAGAGAAAAAACTTCTAGCATAGAACTTATAGTTACATCTAGCAATTTCAACTTACATAGAGGAAAGTTCACCAGAACAATTACCATGAAAATATTTATAGAAAAAGTACAGGGAAGCTACATTGTGGCCTGGTACGCAGTTATTCCTTCATAAAACTGAAATGGAAATGTAATAATGATATTAAGTAATTTGATCATTGCTTTATAATTATCTTTTTATCGTCAAATGTTTAGTTTGATCCACTGAATCCAAATGTACAGATATTCCTAATCTATTAATCATGAATTGTTATAGTGTGTCTGAAAATAAAAACTGAAAATTATTGGTAATATATGAAATGTCTGAAATGTTTGTGCATTGAAACAAATTATTAGAGTTTTTCAATTCTACTTTTATAATTTTAAATAAAAGAATTAAAAATACTGAAATTAAAAACAAAAAGAAAAAGCTAGCTATTTTACTTTTATTAAATTGTAAACTTTTTTGTTAACAGTCAAGTTATTTCTTGGATATGTACTATATGTAGAATGTAGACAAGTGACTATAATTTCTTATCAGAGAAATTGAATCGATAATTAAATAGAAATCTCCTTTTTCTTTCAGGAGGACTGATTCCAAGTAGAAACACAAGTGGTAACATTGAGTTTAAAGATTTGGTATTTAGTTATCCAGCACGTCCAGATGTGAATATTTTATCTGGTTTCAAACTTTCTGTACCTCAGGGTTCTGTTACAGCCATTGTTGGTCCCAGTGGGTGTGGCAAATCTACCTTGGCTTCTTTGTTAATGAGATTTTATGATCCACAAGAAGGTGAGTATAAACATACTCAAATTTATAAGAGTAATGGATATACCTGAATTACTACCAGATTCTTTCTAGTTTGAAAAGAAATTAATAACAAATTTAATTTTAATTATCATTTAATATATATGTGTGTGTATACATATGTGTGTGTGTGTGTGTGTGTGTACATGTATATATATATGTGTGTGTGAGCATATATCTGTGTATCTGTATATATGCATGTGTGTGTGTGTGTGTGTATATATATATAATATATGTATGTACGTGTGTGTATATATCTGTGTGTGTGTGTGTGTATAATATATGTATGTACGTGTGTGTATATATCTGTGTGTGTGTGTGTGTGTGTATAATATATGTATGTACGTGTGTGTGGATATATATATATTTCTGTGTGTGTGTATATACAGTGCAACTAAAAAGAGATTGCAAATACTGATATTTTGCATTTTAACTAATAAAATATCATTTCATGGACAAAAGTTGAATAGTTCTATGCCTGAGGATAGCTGAATGTACAGCCGAAAGTACTAGCAGAATAAAAAAAAAACATTATACAACTTGACGTTATTAAAAACAAGGGTCATAACATTCATTGAGTGGTTCGTAGGTTAATGAACTTTAATAAATTTGTTTGTGAAGATGTTTTTCGCCATTTGGTCATTAAATTTACTAATCTAGTTTTTGTATGAATGATTCGCATAATATAAATTGAACTGCACCACATATTTGATATGTATGTATATATATGTGTATATATATAATATATATATATATATATATATATATATATATATATGTATATAAAGCGCTAGGTCATCATATGGACAATACATATTTTGAAATCATTTTCAAATAAAAAGTCTCATTAGAGAATATGAGAAAATTCAAAAGAAAATATGCAAGACTATGTTGTCTTTAACATTCAATACTACATGTTTGAAAGAAAAGTTGCTGCCAAATTACACATATTTTAAACTACATGATCCCGCAGCTTCATATGATACCAACACGGGGATTACAAAGAATATCTTATAAAACGACAAATTGATATTGCCAAAAATAATATTAACCTCCTAAATACTGCTTCTAATCATATACAAAATGATATTATACAACGTACCAGCCATGAACAATTTCAGGAAATAACATCACGGCTTAAACCAATTATTGAAAAGGATACAACTCCTCAGAAGATTTCCATCAATAGGAAACTTAACAATTTATACAAAGGAACTATTCTACTACCCAATGGAATTGACAAATTTATTAACCTCTCTGGTTGTGAATTGACCCAATCACAGAAGGATCTTTTAAATTTAGGCCCTAATTGCCATATTATGAAATCTTTCAACAAGATTTAAAAAAAAAAAGACAGTAATTGAAATACTATATCAAGACATTTTAAAACTACAACTTAATAATGAGGTATCTACCACCTCTGAATTGCAATATTTGTTAAAAGCTGCAGCTTTGAAGAACAGATGTAACCTTCAACTTACTTCCTCATCTCTTATGACCTATAAACTAAAAAACGCTGCAAAACAATTAAAAAACCATCCTGAGATAATTATACGAAAAGCTGATAAAACTAACATGTTTGTAGTAATTGACAAAATTGATTATTATAACAAATTACAAAATATCCTCAATGACCATACTAAATTTAAAAAACTAAATAAGAACCCTATTAATGAACTAAAAACAAAAATTAACAAACTTATAACAGCTAATAATGCTCAATGTGATAGCCTAAAACTTCCTAAAATTATAGGAGACTATAAGCCTAGCTACCTATATGGTACGGTTAAAATTCATAAATCTAACTACCCTCTTCGTCCCATTATTTCTCAAGCAACCACTCCTATTTACCAATTGACAAAAATTATTAATAAATTAATAACACCATATCTACCTAATAAATATAATATTAACTCTACTCATGAGTTAATAAAAACCTTACGTTCTCATAAACTGAATAATGGAATACTAGCTTCCCTTGATGTGGAAAGTCTATTTACTAACGTCCCCGTCATTGAAACTATTGATATAATTACTAATTACATCTATAACAACACTCTTATGCAACCTCTTAAAATTAATCTGAATATACTCAAAAAAATCCTTTTAATCTGCACTACACAGGTTCCTTTCTATGACCATCTTAATAATATTTATTTACAGGTGGACGGCGTCTCTATGGGATCTGTCCTTGGGCCAACATTTAGCAATTTTTATGTCACATCTTGAAGATAAAATTTTTGGTATTATTGAAACACCTAGCATATACCACCGTTATGTTGATGATATCCTTATACTTGCTAAAAATTTTGATGAATTAACCTTTTTGCAACAAGCCTTTAAAAATAATTCAGTACTTAATTTTACACATGAACTAACTAAAGATAATAATATCCCTTTTTTTGGATGTTTTAATAGATACTAGTAATGACACTTTTACCACTTCTGTATACAAAAAACCTACAAGTGATAACCCTCAACTATCTTAGTGAATGCCCCATTAAATATAAACGGTCAATAATTTCTAACCTAGTTACTAGAGCAAAACTTATCTCTTCTACCAATAAAATATTTCATAAGCAATTGACTAACATCAAGCAAACCCTTATTAATAACGGTTTTCCTAACTATCTAGTTGATAATGAATTTGATAGATACTTCTCAGACCTAACAAGAGATACACCCAGAAAATTATCCTCAATTAACCTCTTTTACAGAGGACAAATACATAGACAATACAGCATGGATGAAAAGGCCCTTAAGTCTATAATACACCATAATGTGTTTCCTGTTGATTCCAACAAGGCCTTAAAACTTAATATATATTATAGTAAATTTAAAACCTCTAACCTGATAATGAGTAATAATCATTCTCCAGTTGCTGCGGTTGTTGATAGAACCAATGTTGTGTATGAGTTTAAATGTCCCATGGAAGAATGTTCTTCTAATCCACATACATATATTGAATTTACAACCACCCGGCTCCCCAGAAGATTAACTATGCGTCTAAATAATTCTAGGTCCATTAAACAACATATTAAGTCACATACCGTTTCCCTTATGAAAACTGATATACGTAAAATACTTGTAGAAAATACTAAAATTATAGATAAACATACAGACATTAGACGCCTTAAAATCTTAGAGGCATTACATATTAAAAGCAAAAGTCCTCTTATTAATCGTATAGATTACAATATTTCTGGTAACATATTAAAATGTTTATAATATATTTAAATTTATAACGTATTCTTCGATCTTTTGGCTTGTGTAGTGGAAATCTTTTTCACGCTGTCACATGATAAAAATCTTCGCCCTGCACGTGATAACATCATCGTGTCTTTTGAATTTAAAAGGATTTTAACGTTTATTTAGTTTGTAAAAAAATAGCAACATGATTACGCTACAAGATAATTGGCAAATGTTTGTTTAAAAAAAAAATTTTGACTAAAAATATTGACCCTGAAGATGAACAATGATGTTCGAAAGCGCTAGGTCATCGTATGGACAATACATATTTCGAAATCATTTTCAAATAAAAAGTCTCATTAGAGAATGAGAAAATTCAAAAGAAAATATGCAAGACTATTTTGTCTTTAACATTCAATACTACATGTTTAAAAGAAAAGTTGCTGCCAAATTACACATATATATATATATATATATATATATATATATATATATATATATATATATATATATATATATATATATATATATATATATATATATACATACATATATATACATATATATACATACATATATATATATATATATATACATACATATATATACATATATATACATACATATATATATATATATATATATACATATATATATATATATATATATATATATATACATATATATATATACATATATATATATACATATATATATATATATATATATATATATATATATATATACATATATATATATACATATATATATATATATACATATATATATATATATACATATATATATATATATACATATATATATATATATACATATATATATATATACATACATATATATATATATACATACATATATATATATATACATATATATATATATACATATATATATACATACATATATATATATATACATACATATATATATACATACATATATGTATATATAAATAAAAAGGAAAGAACAGTAAGATATAAAATCCGGTGTTCTTATAGATATTTTTATTTTTACACAATAGTGCTCTATGTAAATTTAAATTTACAGAGCATTAATATTATAAATTAATAGATTTAAAATATGGTTTTACCGCTACACAGTGATGACCATGTTTCAGAAATGGAAGCTAAAGCCCCTGAATTTAATTTTGTTATTAAACCAAAGACATTAGTTCCATTTCCTCATCAAGCGAATTTTGGAGTAACTTACTTTTTAAAATTTACGGTTGTTAACGGCACAGGAAAGATTCATAGTTTGAGGGTTTCCAAGGTTACCGATAAATCCATTCATCTAGACAAGGGGTGGTAGAGGGTTCAATTTTTAATTTTCGTTGTCTCAGTTAATAGTTACATTTGAAAGCGGGGTTATGTTTAGGGATGGGTAGGGATGTATCTTTTAACAAATTCTGACATCCGCTAAATTCATGTCATCTGGGTTTATTTCTAACGGCAAAAATTCTTATGGTATTATTTCTATTTGTATATTTAAAGATTTTGAGGGACTGTTTAGGTTAGAATATGTTTTATCCACCTTTCTAAAAAGTTATTTTTAATATTTAATATACTATACTCCTAGTTAAAAACCAAGTAAATGTATTAGGATTACTTACAGTATTTAAAATTATTTATTCTTATCGAGTATAAGTAAATATTATTTTATTTTATTTTATGTAAACTTTATGACAATGACGGCAAAGGTGGTTAAATTATTTCACTAATTTAATAAACTTAGTATTATAAATGTATATATGTATGTATAAAGGACATTTAATGTTCAATATTATATTCTAACTTATTAATTTCACATGACTTTCGGTGTTCACTTGGATTCTTTCCAGTGTTTGAATTGCTTTGAGAGAGGTGTTATGGTTAGAGTACGTTTTATTTAATTACAATTTTAAAAGATATTTAGGTTAGAATCTGTTTTATTTAATTTCAATTTTAAAACATTTTAAAAATTCTACTTTCAAATTTAACTTTTTAATTTTAATCGGCTATATTTCTTTATAAACCAAGTAAATGTAATATTATTTAACATTATTTATACCCATCAAATATGAGTATGTATAATCAGGTAATTTTTTTTTTTTTTTTTTTTTTTTTTATAGATTATTTAAAGATTATTTAAAGAAAACTTTTGGCAATGACGACAAAAAATAGCTATTTCATTTCTCTGATTCAGTAAATTTTTAATTTTTTTATTTTTTATTTTTTTTTTTTTTTTTTATTTTTTATAAACTTAGTAATATATAGAAACTATATATTACTAAGTTTATAAAAAATAAAAAATAAAAAAATAAAAATTTACTGAATCAGAGAAATGAAATAGCTATTTTTTGTCGTCATTGCCAAAAGTTTTCTTTAAATAATCTTTAAATAATCTATAAAAAAAAAAAAAAAAAAAAAAAAAATTACCTGATTATACATACTCATATTTGATGGGTATAAATAATGTTAAATAATATTACATTTACTTGGTTTATAAAGAAATATAGCCGATTAAAATTAAAAAGTTAAATTTGAAAGTAGAATTTTTAAAATGTTTTAAAATTGAAATTAAATAAAACAGATTCTAACCTAAATATCTTTTAAAATTGTAATTAAATAAAACGTACTCTAACCATAACACCTCTCTCAAAGCAATTCAAACACTGGAAAGAATCCAAGTGAACACCGAAAGTCATGTGAAATTAATAAGTTAGAATATAATATTGAACATTAAATGTCCTTTATACATACATATATACATTTATAATACTAAGTTTATTAAATTAGTGAAATAATTTAACCACCTTTGCCGTCATTGTCATAAAGTTTACATAAAATAAAATAAAATAATATTTACTTATACTCGATAAGAATAAATAATTTTAAATACTGTAAGTAATCCTAATACATTTACTTGGTTTTTAACTAGGAGTATAGTATATTAAATATTAAAAATAACTTTTTAGAAAGGTGGATAAAACATATTCTAACCTAAACAGTCCCTCAAAATCTTTAAATATACAAATAGAAATAATACCATAAGAATTTTTGCCGTTAGAAATAAACCCAGATGACATGAATTTAGCGGATGTCAGAATTTGTTAAAAGATACATCCCTACCCATCCCTAAACATAACCCCGCTTTCAAATGTAACTATTAACTGAGACAACGAAAATTAAAAATTGAACCCTCTACCACCCCTTGTCTAGATGAATGGATTTATCGGTAACCTTGGAAACCCTCAAACTATGAATCTTTCCTGTGCCGTTAACAACCGTAAATTTTAAAAAGTAAGTTACTCCAAAATTCGCTTGATGAGGAAATGGAACTAATGTCTTTGGTTTAATAACAAAATTAAATTCAGGGGCTTTAGCTTCCATTTCTGAAACATGGTCATCACTGTGTAGCGGTAAAACCATATTTTAAATCTATTAATTTATAATATACATACATATATATATATATATATATATATATATATATATATATATATACATATATATATATATACATACATATATATATATATACATACATATATATATATATATATATATATACATACATATATATATATATATATACATACATATATATATATATATATATACATACATATATATATATATATATATACATACATACATATATATATATATATATATATATATATATATACATACATACATATATATATATATATATATATATATATATATATATATATATTTTCTTCTTTTTTTAAGCGTATCACCCCAAGCAAGGCTGGAGGCCACTATCACGCAAGGGGTTATAGAAGGGTTGGAGGAAGAGCAGATAGGAGTGGTAAAGGAGAGGATGTGGAGAAAGAGAAAGACAGTGGGTCGATCAAGGCAACTGGTTTACAGAAGATTTGGAGCGAGAGCAGATAGGAATGAAAGGATGTGGAGAAGGGAAGTGGATAGATCAATGCAACAGGAGATGTCGATTGACGCTACACTAAAAGAAGGTTATAGAAGGGTTGGAGGAAGAGCAGATAGGAGTGGTAAAGGAGAGGATGTGGAGAAAGAGAAAGACAGTGGGTCGATCAAGGCAACTGGTTTACAGAAGATTTGGAGCGAGAGCAGATAGGAATGAAAGGATGTGGAGAAGGGAAGTGGATAGATCAATGCAACAGGAGATGTCGATTGACGCTACACTAAAACCGTTGGAGATTGTATTTGTCAGGGAAACAGTAATAGGGAAGGGAGTTCCATAGGCGAGATGTGCGAGACATGAAGCTATTGGAGTAGAAGAGACGTCTACATCTAACAGTTTCAACGGTGTAGGGGTGGGAACGGGATGCCAGCCTCGTAGGACGTTTAAATTCACAAGGCCTAGGGACAAGCGGAAGCAGCTCCTCGGAGCAATTACCATGAAAGTACTTGTAAAAAAGGCAGAGCGAGGCAACATCGCGTCTGTGAGAGAGCGACTGCAGACGAGATGACAGATCAGGGCCAATTACATTGCATATCCGTCTCTGGATCTTATCAAGAACCCTGAGGCAAACAGCAGGGGCCCCAGACCATATATGGCAGCAATACTCCATGCAAGGGCGAATGGTCGATTTATAGACTTGGAGGATCGATTCCGGGGAGAAAAATTTCCTGGCTCGGCACAGGGAACCAACTTTCCTTGCGGTGGATGATGCAACTGACTCGATGTATTTGTTCCATCTCAGATCAGCGGACAGCGTGAGACCGAGCAGCCGCAGAGAGGAGCTCTCAAGAAGTTGGTCTTCAGACATTCTAATGGGATGCAGGGATGGATCCTTGTGGTGGTTAATAGAGAGCAGTTTTGTTTTAGAGGCGTTAAAGTTAACCATCCATTTCTCGCCCCAGTTCACAACCGATTGGAGGTCCTTTTCAATTTGAGCTGCCAGGTTAACTTTGTCAGTATCACTAGATTTGTGTTTGAGGCAGGAGTAAATTGTGGTGTCGTCAGCGTAGATGCCGACTTGGGAGTCTATGGCATCAGGAAGGTCGTTTATAAATATGAGAAACAGAGTAGGACCTAGGATGGAGCCTTGAGGAACACCTGCGTTAGTGGGATAGGAGCTGGAGATGAATCCACTGAGAACGACCTTCAATTCCCGGTTTGACAGGAATGATTGTAATAGGTCAAACAATCGACCTGTGATACCATAACCCTGGAGCTTGCGAAGAAGGCCAGCATGCTATCAAATGCTTTGGAGATGTCAAGGGCCACGGCACGAGCTTCACCGTTATTATGGATAGCTTGGTAGACAAATTTAGTGATGGCCGTAAGCACATCGGCAGTAGATCGGGCAAAGCGGAAACCATACTGCTTGTCTGAGAGCAGATCATGGGATATCGGATGATTAATCACTTCGGTGTTGATAATGACCTCGAAGACTTTGCCGAAGAGGGGTAGGAGACTGATAAGACGATAATTGGAAGGGTCGGGGGGGTCACCAGAGTTCTTAAAGACAGGAACAATGGTTGAGGACTTCCAGCAGTCAGGAAAACAGGACTCCTTGAGGCAGCGGTTGTATAATTTAGAGAGGGCAGGCACCAGTTCAGGTGCGCATTTCTTCAGGACAATGGCTGGTATCCCGTCACCACCAGTAGCCTTGTAGTTGTAACAAATTTTATATTGAATTTAGATCAATTCTTTTCAGTTGACGTTGTGAATGTTGACAGGACAATATATTTTTTTGATTCATTGTGTTTGCTAGGTGGTGCTGCTTTTCTAATGTGCTTTGCATTGAATAAGAAATCGGGTATTGAAAGGTCTTGAAAGTATTTTCAGTGTATTTGTCCTCTTTGTGTAAATATTGAGGATTGTTCTTAAGTAGAATCTGATGATTATTCTGGATTTTATTTTGTTATGATGGAAATAGGAATTCATTAGATCATTTTTATTATTTGATTTTTGGTGGACATCACGTTTTCAGGCGCTATCAACGTAGTGTAGCCTTTTATGCATTATATATAACACACACATATATATATATATATATATATATATATATATATATATATATATATATATATATATATCTATATATATATAACATTTTTATTTAGTTAACTAATTGTGATTTGTTTTATGATTAGCAATTTTTAAAATGGGTGCTTGTTTATTTTGAATGCTCCTAAGATCTATTTTTATTTTCTCATTTTTCAAAAGGAATGTGCCAGTATGGTGACAGTTTGAAATAATCTCAGGAGCATTCAAAATAAACAAATTCCCAATTTTGAAAATAAGCATGAAATATGTGAAATAAAAAATGTTCTTTTATATTTGTATTAAAAAGTATTTTAAGCATTCTCATATATGTTAAGAAACAGAATATACAAATAACATATTTCATTTTTTTTTTTTTTTTTTTACAATAGAAAATAATATTTACTTTAGGAGTTCTTTAGTTACAACATTTTTTGCATCATTTGATAAGTGGCTTTCCTTTTCTTCGTTTGAGTGTTGACAATCATGTTTCTTATAACAATAGAATTTTTTGTATTCAAGGAAAACAAATGAATATGCCATCAAATATAGAAGTTTTGTTTCATTTGTAAAGCTTAATTACTTAGAAAATCTTTCTTTTTCCAAATATCATTTTAGAAAATGCAAATGATATTTTCTCTACTTTTATTATTTTCTTGACTCTAATTTCCTTTTTTAAAATAGTTTTTCTTTTATGTAATTATATAAAAATGATTTAAATTGTTAGAAAGCTCTCTAAAAATGACTTTTTTTTTTTTTTTTTTTTAACTGGAAAGAGTGATTTTTATGTATCCTATTTTCCCCTCCAAAACAGGTAGTGTAATATTAGATGGTTATAATATAAATACTTTGGATACAGCCTGGTTGAGAAACCAAATTGGAACTGTCAGTCAAGTAAGTATTGCAAATTGCATTTCAAAATACATCACACAACACATTTTTATGCCAGTTTTTTATTCTCTCTCATATCTGTTCCTTTTCACTTTCTTATTCTCTCTCTTATCCCTTACAATCTTCATTGCTCATCCACGTTTTTATCTCTGTGAAATACAAACATTAGTTTCATTTGCTAAGAAGGAATGCACAAATACATGGTAACAAAAAAGGTCATTGCCATTTTTGATTTATTAGAAGAAAAAGGTATACAGAAAATTTGACATACTGTTAGTCCTCAAAGTAATCAAAGCAATGCCCTGGTGGTAAAAATCAGGTGTCTTGGATGCAAAGAAGTCTGTGATGGCTTGCCGCAAGTTTGCCTCACTTGTGATGGTTTTCCCATGTAATGCTTATAGAAACAGAATAATAGTATAGACTTGTGTGACAATTTCTTTAATTGAAATATTGCTTGCAAATACTTTCTAAGTGAATCAAAAGTAGGTCTGCATATTTGACATTTCTAAAAGAGCAAATCACAAAGGACTAAAAAAAAAAAGTTAATTTCAAATTCTAACACTGACGAAATCCATAACATAATTGTGCCATTGATTTACATTATATTGAATGTGCATACAATCTTATCATGAGGAAAAAAATTTAATATTAATGGGTTTGCCCATGATGATAATAATGCAATTTGAAAGGAACTTTTTTTTATCTAGGCCAGTAAGCAGTTTTTGTATTACTACTCTGTTAGTGATCTTCCTTCATCTGCATGAGCCCATAATCTTGTCTACCCTCCAGCTGAATTTAATCCCCTTTCTTAATATTGTTGATGCTTTCACCTATTACTTTTCACTGACCTATATTTGAGATTCTTTAACTAGTTATTGTGGCAAATGCAATATCCACATTTAAGGAAAGCAAAAAAATGTCACTTCAGCAAGGCCAGTTTTCATGAACATTTCGCAAAAACTGAGTTCCCCCTCAATAATTTATGAAAGAACTTTTTTTTTATTAGTTCCACTTAGCGATTGTAGGTCTGTGTCAGACTAAGTGTCCAGCAGGACATATTACCCTAGCAATTCATCATCATCATTTTGTGTTGCTACTATGGTCACCACTCCACTTTATCTCACAATTGTGGTTCATTTGTGACATTCAAGGCAAAATAGTGCAATGGTTTGCTGGTTTCTTTTGTACTGGGAATGTTGAGGTTACCCCCATCTCTCCTCTCAGAAGTTAAAGAGGCAAGCAGGTGGTTTGAATTCAAAGTTTTCCTTCTCCCAGACTCATTGCCAACCAAAGCTATAGGGCCCAGTTTGTCCTGCTATTTATCTACAGCTGGGGGAAGAGATGGATTCATACCTTTCCCAAAGGTATTAGCACATAAGTGAATGCAATGAATTCAACTGGAATTCAAACACAACTCTCCGATTCCTCAATCTAAGCTGCTATTCATGCCTCCTAATGATCAAGCAGAATATTAAGGTGTATCAAAACTATTTTCACTTCAATTTTTAAGTATATGTAATGATCTACATATGATATCTTTTGACAATCCTAGCACTTCTAAAAATTCTTAAATCTTAGTGATTAGATTCTTCCTTACATTCCATTTAGAAAAGCATCATAATCAAAAATTGATAACCATCTACTTCATGGTTACAAGGGACAAGTTCCATCCTTTAAATGCTTATACCAGTTTTTGTAAGGTATTTTTTCATTTATTTTCACTTTCCAAATTTGAAAATAACTTTTAAGACCAGTTTAACAATATCTCAAAATGGCAAGAATCTCAATATTTGTATATGTCATTAAAACATGTCAAACGGAAATGTTCAGCTAAATCGTTTGATAATGATATTATATAATGATTCTAATATGAATAATAAAGTGGAATCATAGACTTTAGATGTCTACATGGAATAATATTTTATAGTAAAGGGTTGTTGAAAAGAAAAATATATTCTGAGAGCTTGCAGTATACTATATATCCTAGCTTGTAAGACCATTATACTGACTGCAAATAAACAGATTAACTGTGCAGAAGAAATCCACTTACCTTCAAAAAGGCTGAGGATGTGCGCCTGCTGAAACCATTGACTCCATGATACAAAAAAATCGGGACAGACTCAATCCCTTGTTTATAACAGAAAATGGTTGAAAGAATAACCCAGATATGCTTGTTACAGATTAGTCTACCAGCCTTTGAATGCATATAAAATCAGTTGTAGTGAACAAGAGAGCAAGGAAGCAAGTTACCTCCTGGGAGAATAGATTTGCAACTATTTGGACATGAGCTCTGTGAAATTGTGATAGTTTGCTTTATTTTTGCTATATTAACTAATAAATTTTTTTTCTTATGAAATAACATCTATGTACTATGTATATTTGTATATATTTTGTCTGTAACTTTCTTGATATAATAAAGCAAACATATCTAAAATAACAAGTGAATTCTACCCTGATTCAAATGTCCAACCTAAAGGTAACCAGGCAAGTGAGATGTTCTTCAGCTTGATCAGCATGGTAAAATGAACTTAAGTTAGGTAGATACTACATTGGTTTTAAGCAGAGGGCCAGGAAATAACATTTTGATCCTCGACAGTGCACAGCTACTCCATTGGTCCCTAAACAGAAGTGCCATTCCATATGTAAATAATCCTATCATTTTTTGACAGGTACTTTGTATACTTATTTAAAAAACTTTCATGTGAAAACCTAGTAATAGTAAGGGATGCCATTTATCGCATGGATAAACTAGTGTAATTAGAATAAATTTCCATGCATTCTTGCATTATTTTGATTTAATATTATTTATTAAAAATTTATTATTAATCTCAAATTCTCCAAAGCAACATGGAGAGTGACACACAGCCAGTTTCTGACTTCAAGATTGAGGCAAAAATTCCATTACACTTGACTCTCTTTGCATTTTAAATTATTGTAGACATCAATATGGTATGTACTATTTAAATTAGTAATATGCCATCATTAATCAATAAAATAAATATTAATTTATTTTCTCAAGTAAAAATTAACTCACCCAAACCATCTGCCAATATATATCCTATGAAAACAATTGAAATAATTATTTTACTACTGTTCTTCCAGAATAAATAGCAGTAAAAAAGATTTCTGAATAAATTTCTACTTTTACATACCTGTTCTGGAATGTTCTATTCTTTAATGAGATTCTATTTTACTAGCAGGACCTATGTAAATTACACACATTTACTAATATTTTTTTAATGCTGCACCTTGTACTTTTCAACCCATGACCAATCCCTGGTAGTTATAAAAAGGTGACATAGTCTCTCTTTAAAATAGTGAAATGTCAACTGATCAATCATACATAGGTACAAGCATATCAATCTATAGATTATGCAAGATTTTTATATTTTTGAGGGAGATAACTTATAATTTTTCTTTTTAAGTTAAAAATCTCATCATTTCTTCCTTGTTATCTTAATGGAATTATCAATAATTTGTGTGTCTCTCCAATTATTAGTTGATCAGAAACATTATTTTATGCAATGAATGCCTGATTCATGTTAATTTGCTTATATATATTCTCTTAAAAAAAATATTTGTCAAAGTTTAAGAATAAGTTTGGCAATGTTTAATGTTTACCCTCAAAAAAACTGTCAAAAGGGCAGTTATTCCCTTGACACTGCTATTGCTGTATATACTTTTGACTCCCTCAGCAATGTTTATTTACAAGATTATAAAAATATAATGCCAAGTACAATGTGATATTCATTATTTACCTTTTATAAAGAAATAAATTACAAAATTATCAAAATATCTATTTTAGGGAATTTATATGGCAAGAGCAAATGAAATAAATGCCTAGAAAATGTATTTTTTCAAAATTTAGAATTAGTTAACCATCATTATACATTTAAATTATACATTTTGTTCATAGACATTTTTATAAATTTATGAATAAAAATTCATTTCATATATATTTATTTATAAAATGACAAATAATAAATATTTCATTATAGTTGGTTCGCATATTTTGATAATCTTGTAAATATAAAATTATACTTGTAAATAAGCAATCTAATAAATAGTGTTCAATATCTTTGTCAAATCTCAAGAATAAAGAAAATCTATAAATCCACTTGTTTGGGTTTTATTAAAATTCTAGTCATCACCTTTTAAATCAATAAATATTGCTGAGAAAGTCAAAAGTGTATATAGTAATAGCAGTGTCAAGGGAATAACCATCCTTTTAACACACCATTTATTGCAGGCATGAAGGTTAAACATTGCCAGTACTGCATTAGTTTAACTGTATGAATGAAGTTATTTTTATATATTTAATACACTATGATAATAAGTAATAATTATAATAAAGTGATTTCTGGATAATTAAAAGTAATTTGATTCATAAAATCTTTTTTATTGTTCCAAGGAGCCTGTCCTATTTTCCTGTTCAATAGCTGAGAACATTGCATATGGACAACCAGATCCTAAAAATGTTTCAATGGCTGACATTGAAGAAGCAGCAAAGAAAGCCAATGCCTTTAATTTCATAATGAATTTTCCTGACAGATTTAACACTCTTGTTGGAGAAAGAGGCACAATGCTTTCAGGTAAGCAATTTAAACAATAGATGTAACTGTACAATAAGTGTGCCTATTTGTGTATGCTTGTATGCAAACCTGAATTTGTGTGACTTTCTGTGTATGTGTGTGTTGCAATAAATTATGAATCCCTTTTTGTCTTTTATATTGAAATTTGCCGATCTTTGAATAGGAACTTTTTTTTTGCAAGGGAAATACACTATTTTGCTGGGATGATTTACCTAATGCGATAACATTACAATGTAGAAGTTGCATTTTGATTATTTGTATGTATTAATGATCTTGCAAAATTGCTGTAACCTTCACATTTATTTATTAGGTATAAACAAGCCTATTAATACAAAAGGATATTAATTAAACTGATAGACATCAAAATGAATTATTTATTCAATGTGGTTTTCATGATTTTTAATTACAACACAAACATGACATTGAAAAGCTGCACAACTCTTAGCCATTAAGTTCTTGGACATCTTGGTTCATTCCTTCTTCATAGCGACTTTGAGAGTATTGATATTAGAGTAGGATGTCTTGTTAGTAGTCTGCTCCAAAATACCCTACACTGCATAACCTAGCATAGGAGTCTCCAAACTTTTTAGACCATTAGCCCCTTCATGGATCCCTTGTTCCTCACTGATCCTCAAACAATATTTTTTATTTGAGAGTAGAAATTCCTTTGCCCTTTTCTTCATTATTCTTTCTTGATAAGATTCATTTTATCCGTTTTCAATTTTTATTTCTTTTCCTAAACTAGATGTGTTTGATCGAATAATAATGAGAAAATAATTTTTGCTTTCCAGTTAACCTTGATCTTCAAAAATTTAAATGCCATGTCAATTATATTCCATCTCCTTGAATTCTGTTCTCTTATTGTCTTCAATCTTTAATGTTTTTTTTCTAAGAATCTTTCATGCTCAGTAATCCCTTGTGTTTTAGTGGCTTTATTGCCTTGCTTGGGGCAAAATGCCAAAGTGATATGTCAGTGAATTCAGTAGATTTATCTTGCCCTTACTGGCAGGATGAAATTTCTGTGAAACTTTAAGACATTTGAATTCTTATTATCAGTTAACTATTGTTGCTCTTTTTTTTTTCATACTGAGAACTTTATTTGCAGAAATATGCTCACCTTGAATGTTATTCTCCAGTAATTTACTTGTCAATGTGTTTTGCTGTGCATTAATGATCTTTGTTATTATTATTTTTAAAACTCAACATACCTCATAATGTTGTTATAATAGGCATTTGGTTGCAAAAGGAATAATATGTATTTGTTTAGTATACAGAGTTGTTGGAAAATTGGTGAAATGTTCATTTCTGTTGCTGATTGTAAGGATGGCAATCAGGTGTAAGGGTAGCACCAGGAGTTGGCCTATTTCTTGTGTTGATTTGACTGCAGTCACAGGATATGGTTGTTCACATGTGTTGGTTGATTGAGGTCACAGTGGTGGGTCAATTTGTTGGTTGTCAAGGTAATGTTGGATTGGCATAGCTAGTAAGCCTGTTCTATGAAATGGGTCCATGGTAATGAGTGCAAAGGGAATGCCTGTAATGAGTCAGGTATGCAAAAATGACAGTGGTTGGTTGCTGAGGTGACAAAATTGATGTAACTGGTTGGCCAATATTCTACAAAATAGTGTTAGCATGCTTGCAGGGTTGGAGTCATTGCTTGCGGAGTTGGATTTTCTGAGGTGATGGTGTTGATGACAAGAAAGGCTTGTAGCTGAGTGGTGTTGACATTGAGATGTTATCAATTGCGACAGTTGGCGTCTTGGGCCTGAAAGTATTGAGGCTGGATAGTTGGCTGCTGTAGTGAGTTAGGTTTGCTGAGGTGATGCGACGTTGGCGATTAGGAAGGCTTGATATTGAGATGATATTCTGGATCTTATGTGTGAAGAGTCGGGTTGTTAGTCAAGCCTGGGAGTGGTAATGTCAGTAGCAGTAGCAGCATGCTTGCCCACAACTGCTTGTGGTCATTATGGGTGTTCTGTTTTAAGTAGATCTGGCGGTCCTCAGGGACATCTCCTTTGTGGTGGGAACATTCGCAATAGGCCAGTAAGGTTTTCATTGCCATGGGCTTGCTTCATGAACTGGATGTGATGCTCAGAGCCTATGCACAGAAAACAACTTTTTTAAAAATTTTGTTCTATGCCTTTATGGTGTTCACATCCAGCCAGCATGCAGAATGAATCAGAAAGAGATCTATTGCAACAAAGTATAACAATGTTATACACTTTTGTACATATTTTTACCTTTAGAGAAGAGTGGCATGCAAATTCTTGTTGGCTGTATCTTATCTTTTGTCAAGTGAGAGTCTGAAATATTTTTAATGCATGCTTTTGTTTGGTTGAATATATTTATATGAATAGATGGTTTAAGATGCATGTCTAAGCCACTCAAAAAGCACCTTTTTATTGAATTGGTTGACAACATTAATGAGAGGAATGTTTCTGATGAACATAACTAAAACATAGATATTTGGTTGGAAATTGGTGACTTTTCGTTGTAAGTCAACACATACTTTTAGGTTGAGTCTGTTCCTCTGCTTTATTAGAATTGCATCTGTGTGACTAAAACCAGTTTCAACCATCTACAAACTTAGGAATATGAGTAAAAATAGCTCAGCTGCTGCACTAAGCTCGGGGTATTTAGTAATAGTATTAACATTGAGGTTTTTACTTTTGAACAATTTAGCTGTCCATACACATGTCAATGAGTTCATCTTGTGAGATTCAATGTATGCATTTTTGGTTTCTAGCTCAGTGTAACAATCCATTCAGATACAGGCATTTTTATCAAAGTTCTCATGGCATGCTTTACTTTGCAGTTTTCCCTTAATTTTTCCAGTTGTTTCATATTTATCCCTCGGTCAAGCTTAAATTATTTATTTTTGACTTTTATGAATGTCAGTTTTTGGTACAAAAAGTTTAATCAACTTCCCAGGCATTTTTCCACCCTGCCTGGATAGTCCTATCAACCACCAGGAGTCTGTCTATATTGACCACTTTAGGGACCCTTGGTCTAGCAAGTTCAGGCCTAGGCTGAAGACACTGTAGTTGGCCTTGAGCTATGCCAAAACAATGTACATCAGGACCTTGTAGTAGGTATTAATGTCTACCTCTTTCCTATACTTGGAGAAGAATGGTGTAGCATATTTTTCCCATCAGAATCCATAACACTCAGAGCCATGACCTGGATTGCATGTTTGATCCTGAAGGTAACCTTGACATCAAATAATAACTCCATGAGGTACTTACCATTCCAGCAATTCAAACCAAATTTTTCTCATCAGAGAAAATTTTAATAGTGGATTCATGATTCTTGAGTGATCTGAACACATTCTTGCACCTTTCTGATGGTGTATGATTTAAGCCCTGGGTCATCCTGCACAACTGGCCTGATGGTCTTGGGGTTCACTTTTAGCTTGACTACTATTTTATGCATGGATGTTGTGAGGTCTTTTATAATCTTTTTCTATTGTTGACCATATCTGTGGTCTTCTTGCTATTGTAGATGGCGTATCCTTGTGCAATATGTTGGGGATACTTGTGGGGTTGCTTTATGCATGAAGCAAATTTGTCATTCTTTGCCGTTTTTCCTTCTGTAAAGCCACTTTCCATGATATTCCTGAAAAATAAGTGTGTATTAATAGCTGACAATATATCCTTTAATCTGCATTTGGTTTCACAGCATTTGATATATTGGGAGATTCAGTTTAAATTTCACTGCAAATTTTGTGTCCCCGTCCTGTAAAGATGTTTGACTCAACACATTGTAAGTATATTTATACAGATGTGTTTGTCACAAAGTTAGTTTTGTCCATCCGATTTCACTGTTTCACATTCTTTCTCACTCACTCAATGATTATATCACTCACATTCTATGAAAAATTTGAAGAAGTCTCTCTCTAACACACATTAAAAACAAATAAAAACATTTCTTTCAAGTGTTGTCATATTTAAATAAGAATTTCTCTTTTTCTCATGTTCCACAAGTCATTTGTTGTTGATTCCATAGCATTTGTGTTAAGCCTAAATGCTCTTTTCAATCTTTTCTTAGACAATTTAGCACAAATAACATTTAGAGTATCTAAGAATAGTACTTTCACACAAACCAATTTTTTTTTCTTAAAAAGTTTATGACTGTATAATATATTTCTGTACTTATAATTTCCCCCTCCCATCAACATTTAACATTACAGTAATATGGAGTTTGGTAAGGTAAAATTAGTCTATGCTATTTGAGTAAAAATTAGCTTATCAGATATCTCGACTTTGCATTTCAGACTTCAGAGATTATTGTTATTATTTATTATTATTTTTTTATAGGAAATGTGGTGGTACTTTATGGTAATTGTAATGATAGTATTTTTCTATAGTATTATTTTAATGATCTTTGATTTGACTTATGTCTCTTATTTTATTCTTTGTAATCTGTTTTTGGTTTAACAGTCATCTTTTAAAAGAAGAAAAAATTAGTTTTCTGTTAGTATCTTGGACTAGCAATAAAAATGGCTTACACTCTTTACAGGTATACATATGAAAACCTCTGTGTATGTGTGAAAAAAAAAAAAGGATTTGCATTTATTAGAAACTAGCCTAGAAGCCTACCTTCAGGTGGACTTTAGGCCAGCTCCTGCAGAGGGCTCTTGGGCCTTCAGCCTTTTACCTTCAGCATCCTATGTACATAAAAGTTATAAGAATTTAGAAATGATAAAATTATTTTATCTTTGTTCAACACCTTAATTCATCATAATCTTTCTTCATATACACAACTGATCTCCCTTTATTTTATGCGCAATTTTTATTTTCTTTTAAAATCACTATTCTTTATGATCCCTTCACATTGTGGAAAATAAACATTATCATCCTCTGATAAGGATCAAGGCTTTGGGAGCTGGACTTGAAAGCAGGGGGAAAAGTTGCGGCAAAGATCAGAAAAGAGGCTAGAACATGTACTTTTAAAACATTGTAGTAGAAGTTCTCAAATTAAATTCTAATATGTCACTTGATCTTTCATGTGAAAAAAGTTACTACAAAGTTATTGAATGAAAAAGAAATATTAATCTATATATTAATACCATAGTATTTTCCTATTTATGGTTCACTTACTCAAAAAGATCAAATACGTAATGGAGTAATAAAACTCAAGCCTATCTATCTCTTTTTTTTTTGTCTCAATCTTTCACCTGATTTTCTTTTTCATCTTATTTTTTGTTTTCTAACTTACCCTCTACCCTTTCTCCCAATCATATTGCTTTATGTAAATGAAGTAATGAGGCAGTTGATGGATGGATGGATGGAAATATATTGTGTATATGTAACACTTTATACAGAATGTAACAGATACCACACCCAGATCCAAGTGCCAATCCATATGTAAATAATCCCATTCTTTTCTATGGTTACTATGATAGTAATAGTGATTATTGTACATTCATTTATTTGGAATCTAATTACAACTCATCAGTTTAATTAGTTGAACAAAATTAATGGTTACAATCCAGTAATAATCTTATTGTCATTTACTGAATATCCTGCCAATTTTGCTTTTTAGTTAAATTTAT
>OZ038497.1:62754576-62829576 GCA_964036315.1 Acanthosepion esculentum
TGTCACAATGTTTGGCTCTCATAATTTTTATTTAACTAAAGTTCCTTTTTTCTTTTCAAAAACAACTATAACTTGAATTTGGGCAGGTGGGTCATTGTTATTTTGCACACTTCCCTTCAATTGTTACACAGAATAAAAAATTTTACACACTGCCTCTCAATTGTTATACACACAAAAATATATATGTGTGTGTGTGTGTTTCGTATTATATATATAGATTAATAAAAAGTCTACTAAATATAAATTATCAAAAAATATTTTGCTTTCAAAAATCTTCATATTATATATAATTTTTTCTATTATAGACAAGATATTAAGGACGGTTTACAACTTATATATATATATTTGAATTAACAATATTTTTCCATGAAATCAATCCCTGTCTTTACTTTTTTACTTTACTGACAAAAAACAATCTAAGTGTAAAATACCTTATTTAAAAGGCAATATGAAACCAAATAAATTAATTGAAATGAAGTAATTGTTTTCTGATTTAAAGAAAAATAATTATTGGTGTTAATTTGATAAAATACATAGACAATATATTTATTTTAATAAATAATGGAATATCCATCCTACAATTATTTTCTGTTTTAAAAATATTTATACATAATTCCCTCCAACCATCTGGTATGACACTTCCCAATCTCCTTCAGAAAAAGGAAATCTCCAGTCATGTTCTTGAAAAATCTAGAACCTTGTGTCTTTGCAATGGCATCAGATTGATTATCAAGACAATGAAGCAACATGTTTTTGAATTTCAACATAGCAATGAAACCTAAGATGAAGTTATTTCTTCTAAGCAACACCAGGTATCCCTGCTAGTGTTCTTATGTTTCTTTTTTTTTTACTTTTCAAAACAAATATAACTTGAATTTTAGGCAGGTGAGTCAGTACGTGTGTTCATAGGGAGCCATCTCTTTGTACTCATTGCAGTAGCATTTTGTGTGTGGACATGAATGAAGTCTTGACTTCTGTGCATCTCATGTCAAAATTTAGCACACTGCCCCTCAACTGTTACATACAAAAAAAAAAAAATTAAATATATATGTGGCATATTATATTTAAGGATAAGGAGTTTCCAAGGTAAAGTTTTATAAACACACCTGGAAAAAAAAAAAAAAACTGTGCAAAAAAGGATGTTTTTTCTTTTGACACCACTGTTACTCTATATTCCCTTTGGAACTTTTATTGTTTTACAAAGCTATTTTTAGAATTTTAATAAAACCCCAATATATGAAACTGGATTTATGCATCTATTTTTTTTTCTCAAGAATTTACAACAAAAATATCTATTATCAAAAATATCTATCTATTAGTCTGTTTATTTACAAGAATTATTTTATATTTTAAATTTTATATTTATAGTAATATTGCATTGTAATTGGTTCACATTTTTATAATCTTGTGAATATAAAATTATTCTTGTAAATAATCTAATAAATAAATGGTGTTTAACATTTTTGCTGTAAATTCTTGAGGGGAAAAAATGTATAAGTCCGGATTCCTATGTTTGAGTTTCTTTAGAATTCTAAAAATAGTTTTTTAAATCAATAAAATTGCTGAGTTAGTATACAGTCATAGCAGTGTCAAGAGAAAAGAAATGTCCTTTTAAAACACCATTTTTTTTTTTTTTGTGGATACATATGTTAAACTTTGCCAATTAATTTCAAATTGAGAATTATCAAACTTTCTCTGCAAACTTGAGCACAGATTTCTCCTCTTTTGTCAACCAGTAGATCCAATATAAGTGCTCACACACACACACACACACACACACACACACGTGTGAATGTTACCTACAACATTACCCAGTAGAAAAGAGGTCATCTCTCCGTAACATATTTAACAGCAGTAATAAACATTTCACTTCTTCATTTTTAAAATGCAACATTATAATGAACATTTCCAAATAAATCACTAGACTCAAATTTCTTTTTATGCCCATACACTCAAAACTTTTTGTTTTAATTTATGTTCTTTTCTTTATAGGATCCACAAATTCTAATTTTGGATGAAGCAACAAGGTCAGTATCATTATCACTAATTACTTGCAAGTTTACGAAAATTAAAATAATTTTCCAACCAACATTAACTTACTAACTTCATTTAGCTCACCTTCATATTTACTGCAAGTCACTCACTTAATAATGAATTAACACCTTTAAGTGGATTAACATCATTCATTCTATCATACTTTTCCCTTTTCTGTTCAATATGACTTTTTAATATATCAAGATATAATAAACTATGAAAAATAAAAAATTGTCTTTCCTTAAGAATAAAGAGAGAAAATTTTATATTTTGATTTTCTTGTATTTTATAAACAAACTTTATGTTGTGAACAAAACTGTTCTAATTTTAAACATTTTAAACACTAATTCCCAAAGAACAAATATTGCCGATATATCAAATACTTTTGTAAACATCAACAGCTGTCTACTTTGCATTTTATTATCCATTGTACTGAGTGTATTTACAATCTTGCTGTTGCAAATAAGGTTTTTTAAGCTGAGTAAAAGTAAAATTTTCTGAAAATGTGTACTTGAGCATTAGATGCACAACCACCTTTTTGCCTTTAATTTTTGTTCAAAATTTCTCATATTATGCATATGGTAACAATAGTAAATACACAAAAAAAGAATTCAATTATCAAAATAATATTTGGTATATACTTCAACATTTTGAACTTCTTTTCAGATAATCTATTTTGTGGCATCATTTCTTCCTTCTTTACTCAATTCACTTTCTTGAAATAAATTCTGAATTTCAAAAGATACTGGAAAATCTCTTTTAAAAATCAATCAAATGAAACCTATTTTGTTGATAGAATTAGGGTTCCAATGAAGCTACACTTTTAACACTTGTCCTAAAGCAATTAAATTCATTAGAAAGTGTTTTAAAAAACAATTTTTAAACTGCAAAATAGAGTTGGTCAGTTCAGCAATTTATTTTTGTAGCGGTTTCCAGTTTTTTCCCTTTTATACCACAGTTTTTGATTCAGTTTTTAATTTGGTATTTTCGCTTTCTAAGAAAGCCATTCATTTTTTTTGTGTAATGATAGCATTCCCAGTCGATATCTGATTTTGTTTGACATTGATAAATTTGCAACTCGCAAACTCTCATGTATTTCTGGTTCAATCTTAAAAATATTCAAAGAAAGAAAAGAAAATAATCTTTCTAAATATATAATTTGTATGTGCTTTTATTCATTGAATTATATTTTTACAGTGAGTTAAAATGGTGTTTTGCTTCGAACCGCCGAAAATGTGAAAAATGTTTTGTTTTTTTTTAGACTAAATTTTACACGTTACTTTGTTTCGCAAAAATCAATGTGACCAATCTTTATCAATATTCTTGAAATTGTACACTCAATATTCTAATTTAGAAGACACCTTAAGCTACAACCAGGAAGATGTTTATTTCTTCTCTGACCTGTGAAAGCAAATTCCTTCAAAATTATAAAGTATGCAGCAAAAAAAAAAAGAAAAGATTAACTGATAGTATATGTGGTAAAAGAACTTTCAAATTATTGAAACTACTGTCTTGTCACGTAAAATAAACGCCCCATATACTTTTCAACTTTCGAGTTTTTTTTTTTAAAGTCTGTCATTGTGGAAGTCTGTTAACTGGTGCGTAAGGGGTCAATATTTGGTGTTTTAAAGGGTAATAAAAATTTGTAGACATGCATTAAATACTGGAATTGAAAACCGCAAATCAGGGTGGGTAATAAAGAATTGTTCACCTAAAGTCAGTTTTAGGCTTTAAAGGTAATTTAGTCATAGAATTCATCACTTGGATTAAAGTTTATTAAACTTTTGAATAAATTATTAACTATAAATAACTATCATATTTATTAACAAATTGGTAAAATACGAAAAATCATCGCATAAAATATTTGTGTCTTTGGACAACATATTTTTGAGAGAGAATGGTATAGCTCTTCAGAAATTTGTTTATGATGTGGCTTTTAAAAAACCAAAAAATGAAACCACTCATGTTTAAAATAATTAAAAATACGGCAATTCTTTTCTGGTATGCCAGTCAACTGTTATTGGGGTTTTACAAATTTCTTCTAAACGGAAAATCAAGGAGTTATTTTTTTCCCCTAAATAAATATGTTTTTATCTCGTGAATACTACAACTAAAATTAAATATTAAAAATAATTAAAAGCTTTAATTTCATTTTTATAATGTGCATATTTCCAAATCTGCGAGTAGCACCTGTTCTTTACACATTTTAAAAATTAAATTAAAAACTATTTTATAATCATTTTAAAATATAATCTTAAGTGTATTTGCTAGATAAAGCCATAAAGATATTTGTAAAAATAAAATGAATTAATTTTCCTTGTTTAGAAGAATTTTATAGGCAGAACACCCACCGAACACTAGTGGCTAAAAAAGAATAATTTTTACTTTGGGTTTAAAACAAAATGACTTGCAGTTTTGAAAATATGCACATTTTAAAACTGAGATTAAAACTTATTATTTTAATATCTAATTTTACGTGTATTCGCTAATTAAAAATATAATCTTATTTGTAGAAAACAAACAATTTTACACTAGTCTCGCATATCTGGAAATATACACATTTTAAAAGTGAAATTAAGAACTATTTTAATTATTCCTAATATCTAATTTAAGTGCATTCCCTAGATAAAAAACAAATTTATTTATTAAAAAAGATCTTCATTCATTTTTCTTGTTTACAACTTATTTTGTATTGGTGTATTGACTTACTAGAAAAGAATTACAAAAAATACAACTTCATAACGTTAAGACGAAACTAGCAACTAATTTTTTATTTTTGCTCACTATTTTGTTGTTAACCTAATTTTGCCACAAAGTTTGTTTTTTTTTCTTTTTCTTTTTTTGAAAACTGAAACAAATAGATTTTCATTTTTCAGCCATCATGTCATATTTCCTTTTTTTCTGTTTGAAAATATGATTTCCAAGTGTCATATCTGTTGTATTTCCTTTTTTTTTCCATTTCTTTTGTAAACAGATTTCACATTTATTTCCTAAAACTAGTCAATTAAATGTTTTTAACATATTTTTGTTCAATCTTTTTCTCTTACAATGGCATAAATCTTGATAAAATTTAATTTTATTAACATCTGAAAGACTTTTTCAATAGTGTTTCTTTGGATATGGTCACTCGGTAGTGATATAACACTTAAAAAACGAACGATTTTGGTTTCATATAAAATTTCAATGTGGTTTCACAGTGTAAAGATGAAACCAAAAAAAGTCGTTTTTTCAGTTAAACCACCCATCTCTACTGTGAATGTAGAAATTCCTATTATAAATTTGATATAAGAGAGACAACAATAAAAAGAAATTTTTAATCTCATTAGAAGTCAGTTTTCTTTCTATTATTTTTTGCACAGCAATATAGCTAACCAGTTTGTAGGGAGGAAGGTACAATTTGTAATTGAATATATTCTTTGAAGCAGTGAGCTAGATTAACAGTAAATCATTAATTTTTCTGGTTGCATAACCTATTGAGGTTTGTTTACAGACTTATAAAATGTTTGTTTTTTGTTTTTTTGTTTTTTTTGTCTGTGATGTAATTTAAGGCATTTGTAATTAATTTTATTGAAGTGAACAACTTGTCTTACAAATCATTACTGCCCGGAGAACGATCCTCACAATGTTCCACACTTCTGACCATAACAGCGCTGTAGAGCCCTGTTGATAAATAAGTTCCAAGAGCTCTACTGTGATGCTGAAGCCCATTTGATGACAGAGGGGGTGCAATTCACCTCCTACTATTCTAAATCTATTTGACTGACTTGACAAACCCCTGTAAAAATTAAATAAAATAAAAAAAATTTTAATGGTCAATGAAAGAAATTTTGATTAATCTTAAGGATCTGATGAGTTAGACTCTCAAAATACCATTATTATTATTAAAGACATTCTTTTGGCTGGGGTATATTTTACTTCTTTGAAATCTATTTTGCAAAGTACTTTTTTGTTTAATAAGTTTTCAACACAAAATTTTTGCTGATCAGGCCAACCACAAATGAATGAAACCACGATTGATGAACTTGTATTTATTTAAGATTAGCCTGATTAATGCCTTCATTTTGACCTGTGTTACAATGTTAATATGTAAATTAATGTTAAAAAATATGCAAGAGAACCTAAAACAAATTTTCTTTCAAGATATCCTGTCAGCTACCCCAGGACAATTACTGCTTTCACTGTATTCATAACCATCTACAAATTGTCTTGAATCTCTGTTAACTCATAGAGTACTGAATTCAGACAGAAAAACAACTTCATTCCAAGTTTGTTAAAATAACTAAAAAATGTTCATGGTTAGTTTATTTGCTTACATCTTTGCAGATAATGAACCAAGTATTGCTTTGAAAATAAGTGTAAATGTTAGTACTCCCCACCTTTTTTTTTTTAACTACTACTAAAAGGATGAGCAGCATTTGAATGAGAGAAATGGAATTTAAAGAGAATAATTCAGTTTTTCATATCATTTTATTCATGACTGACTTATAGGTGTGTATAAAGGAATACTATTTTTTCTGTTTGAACATGAAAACTAAAAAGCATACTTTTGTGGTTATGAGGGGGAAAAAAAAAGTAAGCTTCAAAAAGAACCTTCAGAAAGTTTTCTTTCATATTAAATTTTTTTGATAAATGTCACATATGATTTAAGTTTGGGCACCTCAACATGGTGTAATTATGCAAGCTTTTCTCACTAGATCAATTACAACTGAATAGTGAGTTCAATCCTCATCATACTTTCAGTTTTGTGCCACATTATGCTACACTTAGAAAATCATCATATATGATTCAAGTTAACAATTTTGTTTAATTTTTTTCATCTGCTACTTGATAACTATCCTTTTTTTCACTTTCTTTTCAGAATGTTAGACATTTTTGACTCAATCCTTACCATATAAATTTATTTAGTTTATTTTACTATGGTACCACAAATGAGTCTTTCCCTCTGAGGAATCTCCTTGTAGGTAATAAATACTACCTCCATTCACATAATAGTTGTTACATTTAGCATATGAACTGTATTTGTTTAACTGTGTTATTCAAAGATTTCAATGTCTATTCACACCATCTTCAGAATATTGACAATCATAACTCACTGACACAAGGGAGGAGAAGAGCATTTTGACAGGCTTATTAACTACGGATGGTATGAATGTTCATTGTTGTAGTTCTCTGGCTCAACTTCAAATGATAGAAATTTCTGCTGCATTTAATGGGTTAACACTTCCGCTGCTAACTACGGAGATCTTCGTTTTTCTTATCTTAGCTGGCTAAGTATGGAAACCTACGTTTTTTGCATACCGCTCGTATGAGTGTACCGTTGCGCCATCTATCATAAAATATGGGAAATTCTAACTGTTCTATCATGCAAATTATTAGTCAGCCTTGATTTTTCTCTACGTCATGGTAATTTTGTATCTAATTTGAAAAATGATGAAGATCGGCTCTACAAGATCCGTCCTGTTTATGATTACATTATAAACAGGTTCAAAGCTGTGTACACTCCTGAGGATAAACTTTCCCTAGATGAAGGGATGCTCAAATGGCGTGGCCGTGTGAGATTTCGGGTCTATAATCCTCAGAAGCCTGACAAATACGGGATGAAAGAGTACATTGTTTCCGAGTCGAGTAGTGATTATGTCTGTAACTATGAACTCTATTGTGGTATTGGCAGAACAGTTCAGCAGATCTGTGGTGGACTTCTGGAGCACCTATATGGCTTTGGCTATAAAGTGCACTTGGACAACTATTACAACAGTGTCGCATTGGCCAAATTCTTTCTGGAAGATGAGCGGAAAGTTCATGTTTGTGGTACACTTCGGCTGAACTGTGGTGCTCCTGGTGACCTGCGGCAGGAAGCTGATCGCCTTCAGCGGGGACAGGTGACATTTCGTAGGGATGGAGATGTGTTAGTGCTCGTGTGGAAGGACAAACGCCCAGTGAAAATGATCTCCACTCTAGGATGGAAGATTCTGGTACTCAGGACAAGAACAATCAGCCAATTCGAAAACCTGCATGTGTGCTGAACTACAACAAACATATGTCAGGTGTTGACAAACTGGACCAGATGGCAAAATATTATCCCTAGACGTGCAAAACCATCAAGTGGAGCAAGAAATTTGTGCCATATTTGTTTGAATTGTGCATTGTGAACTCCCACATCCTGTACAACAAGGCAAATCCACAGAAAAAAACTTGCATTGCTGGATTTCAGGATGGAACTGATTGATGACATTCTTGCAGAATTTGGTCAGGCCGAGGCTGCCGCCCCCGACCATCATTCCTCTGACTCTGAAAATGAAAGGGAAGCTCCTCAAGCTGTGGTATGTCCAAGGGCGCCTAAAATTGATCCTGCCAATCGCCTGGTTGGTGGAATGAAAGCTCATTCCACCAACCAATAAGAAAAGGTACCCTTCCAAGCCATGTAGAGTCTGCAAAAAAGCTGGAAAACGCTCAGAAACAAGGCACTTCTGCAAAATGTGTGAAGTCCCACTCTACAAAGGACAATGCTTCAAAAAATATCATGTGTATACCCATTACTGATCTGGTAAGTCATTCCCAGGTATATCCATGAAAATGGAATACTGTAAAACACACTGGTGCCAGTTTTCTGTGTAATAAAATATGTAGGTTGAAATTTGGCATTTTCTTTAAAAATGGCTGGCCGGATGGGGGCAGCACTGGGCAAATGAGTAGCAGTGAAAGTGTTAAACATATTGAGTACTGAAGTTTTTAAAGAAATTGTGTAATCTTAGAGTTTCATTGAATTTAAAAAAAAAAAATTAACAACAATTTCTGTTTTAATTTTTTGCATGAGAAATTATAATTTGGACTGATATTCTCATTTTTGTTATCACATTTTGGCATGTGTCTGTTGATCCAGGTAACATTCTGGAAATTTCAAACTAAACCCTTTAATCTACAAGTGGAGATTTTTCTCTTTCTGATGTCCAGGTTGGGATATCTCATCTTTTCTTAGTGTTGCTAAGTTATTGACCATGCCTTTATTACCTATCCCAGGGATTGAACTCACAATTACTATGCCACTAAATTCATAAACCACATTTTTTTTATCTTCTAGACTGCTGTCCTATGGGACAATCCTGAAGCTAAGACTTGGAGCCTTAAATCTAACATTCTTATTGTTTCTTTTGCTGCTAAATTTGGCTCTCTCTGCCAATATAAAATGTTTATTTTTTCTTTCTTTTTCTAGTGCTTTGGATGCTGAAAGTGAACATATTGTGCAAGAAGCCTTGGAGCGTGTGATGTTAGGACGGACAGTCATTACAATTGCCCATCGACTTTCAACTATCCGTAATGTTAATCGAGTGGCTGTACTGAATGGAGGTGTTATTGCTGAACAGGGAAGCTATACAGATTTATTAAAGATTCCAGATGGAATTTTTAAAAGGCTTGTCGAACATCAGACATCAACGTGAAATACCAGTCTTGGAATTTTTTTTTTTAGTGTTAAGAGTCCAGGTTTGATTTAGTGGCAGCCAAATTTTGTTCATCCATTGCCAAGAACCATATTTTCAACCATTTCTGTATTTCACTAATAACATTTATACATGAGGAAAGTTCTTGAAAGAATTCCTTTCATAGGAAAAAAAAAATCATGTATATTTTAAAAAATGTCTAAAGATCATATTAAATCTAGTTTTGTTAAACTATGCATATATGATGTTCATCTTTGAAACTATCAAGTTATAGTGAAATAGTCATTTCAATAGTGTACAACACCAAATATAGTTTGCTGGCTATCTTTTAGAGAATTTAAGAAATTTCTATGTATTATAAAGATTAGCAAAGTAGGTTGTTTCTTGGATTATATCCTTAAATGATTAAACATTATAAATTTAGTTATACAAGAAAGTAAAATGGATGAGGCCATGGTCCTCTGAACAATTTTTTTTTAACAAGAATCAAATATATTTTGTACATAAGCAAGCAGTTTTGAATTGTAATTATTGCATGATCATTTTCATATATAAATTGTTTTTTAAACATGCAATTATTTTCCTAAAATATATTTATAAAATAGAATTTTATAAAATTACTATAAATTAAAGAATAATTTCAAACTCTCTGTCCCATAATGGTTGTTAGATTTAGTGAATGCTCTATCTGACCAAATGTCCAAACTTTTTCAAATTGGTTCATGTGTGATTAGAATATATTCTATAAGAAATATCAGACTTCCTCTATTTTCAATGTAAGTCCTTTCCATCATTCTATAAACTTGTTTAAATTAACCCATTTAAAAACAAAACAGAAAAAAAAACTGGTTATAAAAGTATATAGGAACATATACTTGAGGTTAATTGAAAAAATGTTTAAACTGAAACATTAATAAAACAATCCAGATATATTGTACATTTATTAACTAAAATATGAAGAGCAAATTTGCTGTTAATTACATAGCAACTCATCTTGCACTCATTCTTAATTGAATGAAAGAAGACAATTGTTTCCTTAGAATCGTAACTACTGGTTGATGGGCATTCATGGAGTGCATGCATTTATATGTAGACATTTCTTTCTTTTTCTCTCATTATAATCAGTTTACTTGTTCCATCAAATTGATGGCAATATTTTGGTATGGAATATATTTTTTGTATCAGTAATATTAAATTTATTAACTGTTATTGCATATAAGAAAAATTCATTAAAAATAAGAAAAGTATTAGCAACCTGTTTTCAGTAGTTACAGTAACAAGACATGTTCATTTATTAACAAGGAGTAATGCTTCCTGTTACTCTAATAAAGGAATATCCCATTAATAAGAGAGTTAATGCTGTATAATGAATAACTATATAAAAGTCAATTGTTTTATATTGTGAGAGAGAGATGCGTGCACATACTGTAAACTTTTATGCATTTTGATTTTTTTTTTCCATAACCCTATTTCAATGTAGCAATCCTTTCATGGTACAACTAATAGGAGTCATCAATCTGTAATGGCATTAGGTTACCATGTTTGTAATGGTGCTGACCAATTTGTTGAAGAATTTTTTTTCATGTGTTGGAGGCAGATATAGATAATAGATGCTTAGAGAGTTTCTAATAGTCTGAAATTCTTAGATGATTAATCATTTGGCTAACATTGGCCATTCAGTTTTTAGACATGAGATTTTGGGGGGTTTTTTTGTTTCATCATTTTATAAGCTTTCAACATAATACTGACAACCAACAAAACAGACTTTAACACGCTTCTTTCAGCTGCTAAAGCGGAAGGATGTAGAACTTTTATTTTGTTAAAACGTGTCATTTTATAAATGAAGTGTCCGACTACTTTTAAGTTTATGTTAAACTTCTGAAAAAAAATAATAAAGGATGCTTTGCAAACACTGTTACATAGATTAAAAATGCCTTATCTTGAAAAAATGTGTTTAATTTTAAAAAAAAAAAAATCTGTGTTCATAATCTTTGCTACAAGGAAGTGCTGATCCAAAAATTTTTAGTACTAATTATTAGTCACTGTAAACTTCCAGTAGTTTTGTTTGTAGTTTTTTTTTTTGGTTGAGTGTAGAGGGATATATGAAAACAATTTTAGAAGTCTTTCAAATATGGCAAGAAGAAATGTGTGAATCTATTGAAGAGTACTTTAATTCTCAGTAAAAATTTACTTTGTTTATAAACTTACTCTCCTTTCAAAATTTAAACAAATGAAACTAAGATTAATTTTCTTTATTTAAAGCATATCAAAAATTTGAACATCCAATCATAACTGGATGTTGTGTGCATGTAATGTTGTTATGGCATTGGCAGATTGCTTAAATAATATAAAGTAAGGATCTCTGAAATTTATGGCTGTGCAATTTGGTAAGCTATAATTGGCAAAAAAAAATATAGTTGAAAACTTGTGCAGAAATGTAATAATAATGAGTTAATATTAAAATTTTTGATGACATGGATAAATTAAATTTATGACAAAGTCGTTTCTTTCAAATTGTAACAAAACTGATACCCTAGCAATAATGAAATTTAATCCACACATTATCTTTTAAATCATTGGCAACTATAAGTCTACTGAATTATGTTACCAGAATCTGGTCAAAGTTTAGAAAGGAAAAATCATTTATATTGACAAAAACTACCTAAAATATTAGATTTCTTTCAAAATGGAGGAGGAGTCAAAAATTAATTCAATGATACACCATAAGGGTATATGTAATCATGCCTTTTAGTTATTTGTCTTTGTCAATATTGCAGATTTTTAACCTTGGAAAATAGGCAAAAATAGAAAAAATCTGTAAGTGCAGTAACAAAATATTTCAAGAAAAGACAGTAGCATTTAATTTTAATATTTAATAAAAAGAAAGACATTCAATTTAAGTATAAGAATATTGTTTCTTTCATTGAAATAGGAAAAGTTTGAAGATGAACCATTTGTTGGTCTGAGAATATCAGTTTTTTGAGGAGGAAAGTGATCACTCACATCAGAAAAACTATGGGACAGTTCCAATATGAGGACATTATCTGGTAGCTTTTCCCCTCAGGTTGGCTTCTGGACAGAGAAAGGCAAACTGGTATAATAAATAATTTTTGTTTGTACAGCATAGGCTGCAATCTCATTAGCTGTTTAAAAGAAAGAGAAAGTTATACAGCCTTCTCATGGATGGAGTTGGTATTTGTTCTTGAAGATTCTGTGCAGTTTCCTGATCAATTCAAGTTTATTTAGAGGCAGCCCAAGCTAGATTAATATCCACACATTCTTCTGCCATCCAAAAATGCTATTCCATTTGTAAAGTGGCAGTCTTGATTCCATCTTGAATAACAATAATATAAAACAGCAAAAAATATATCAATATTGATTGATGGAGTAAACAAATAATTCTTTCAATCGAAATCAGGAATGTCTTCAAATGAGTAACCGTCGTATCCTTTGTAGGCATAGTAAGCAATCCTTACATGATAAGCACCAGGTATAAACATTAGTGACCCAAGAATGAGGACTGGCCATGTGCGATCCGAATACTGAAAATAGAAATAAAGTAATGTAAATTTAAAAGAAAGAAAAATCAAACTACAATTGATTATAATTGAAAAGTATTATTAAAATTTCACGAGACACTACCAATAATTTTAAACTAATTAAATACATGAGTTCCTTGTTTTGAATAAAAAAAATCACACTTTGTATTTTCCCTCCTAACTAAACTGTTTTGGGAAGGTTTATAAATATTTATATTTTTTTTTTTTAACTAGGAATATTTTAATCATCATGTGAAAGATAAAAGCATAACTATCATAGTAATCATCTGTAGAAAGCAGAGTTCAGAAAATATAGGGTTGCAAAATCCATAGGTCGCATTCACATAGCTAGTATGAGACCAACTCCCTCCCTGGTAACAAATACAAGAGTTTATAAAGTACTTGTGATGCTTATAACTGGCTGTGAAAGGAAAAAAATGCATGCTTACATCTGATTGGGTCATCTTTTTTAAGAGTGGAAGCATGTAAAATAGGTGTTTTGACTAACAAGGCAAGTCTTCATTTTTTTTTCTTCAAATATTTTGTCAAGATATTTGATGCAGCTAGGTGATTTTGTTGGTATATTTGTGTTTGTTCAACACCCACAGAACCAACGTGTAGCCTATACTGTAACTATGCTGCTGAGCTGACTGTATTTAGTTTTTGTGAGTGTGCACATAATGTAATTAGTTATTGCTCAAACCTTTAGTCATGATGACTTGTGACATTGGAAGCCATTAATTGTTGCATAGTACAAACAGTTTTGTCTACCTAATGCCTGGTTCAACCTATGGTATAATTTTCAGACATTTTACAATAGTGCTATTTGCTGGGATCAAGAAGTCACCTTGACACAGTGAGATTCAAAAACCCTGGTCTCATAGTTGGAATGCTAAAACCATATATACATACACAGGCAATGTATTTGGCTTGTTTATTATGAAAAGAATATTTGACAACATACTGTAGCAGTTTCACAATGATATTCTGGACTTGAAAATATTATATATATATATATTAATTCCTGACCACTGTCACTCTCCTTCCTGATTTTTTAAGCTGCTCACCCAGTGCCAGATTTATATTTGGGCCCCAGGGGCTTCCAAGTCTTGGGTCCATGATTAAAAAAAAAAAAAAAAAAAATTCAAAGATAAGAACAGAAATTCGTTTATTTCACATTTGAATCGATTTAGATTATTTGGGCCCCTCTAGTTGGAGTGAATTTTTAAATGTGACAGGGGGCCCCCATTTAGATTTTGATCCATTTTTTTTTTATATACATATAGATTTTTGGTGGGCCTTATTTAGTTTTGCATAATTTTGTCTACTTTGCTCAATTTTATACTTCATTGAACACATATGTAATAAGTGCAAAACAAGATAAAAATTAAAAAAAAAAAAAAAGGAAATTTGTGCAATTTTGAAAAAATATTTAAAATATGTTTCACATATTACACCATCTTTTTTATAGACATGGCTGAACATATGTAATGAAGGGGCCCAAAATTCTATTATGGCTTAAATCTGGCCCTGCCTCCACCCAATGTAAATAAAGTGTAATTTGGTTAAATAAAATGGAGATTGAAAGAATACCTACTTTGTTCAAGAACAGTATAAAAAACAATGAAGAAAATCAGACTGTTTGGTTTATGTAAATCTATTTATTAGGAACAACCACTTTTAACATTTGTATCCAAAAGGCTGCAGTGCACACAACTCTTGTGCAATAAGACAAAACAGCTTGTGTGGTGAGAAGATTCAAGGACAAAGAAATGGCCTGCATTTCAAGTAATCACAACTTGAAAATGAAACATGGGAATATGTTGCTGGGCATGAGACATATAACCAGATACAGTATCCATGCATCTCTTCAAGAACATTAGCTATTCTTCTAAATGTTGGGAACAGGTATTTTCAGCTTTGACAAATAGGAAAGAGCAGAAATAAGAAAGGCTTCATTGTCTTGATGAGAGTTTCTCTCAAGTTAAACCCAATGTCAAGGATATTACCAGACAAAAACAAACTCACAAATCTCATTAAGTTTGTATAATTCAAGTTACATTTGTAATGGACTCATATAAATACATTTCAAGAATGAACCATAGTTTTATGTAGCTACATTGTTTTTATACTTTCTGAATGTCTCTAGACAAAGTACTTCTTTTTGTTAAACTCAAGTTCATCTAATACAGGGCTCAAAAGTCACTCAAGGTAGGGGGTTACTAAATGAAGTGTGATGAATGTAAGAAGTGAAGATAAGGAGAATAGATAACAAATGGCCTTTAAATTCAAAAGGTTAATATTGTAGTGTTCAGAGAAGCATCCACCTGGAAGACTTCTACAAAGTAGCAGTTCTTGCAAAAATGCTGTCTGAGTGAATGTTTCTCTTTACAACTGGAATACAAAAGAAATAAGGATGATTCAACTCTGTGGATGTACCAAAGCAAACTATAGCTGTAAATGTTTGAACAAGGAGAACTAAAGAACATTCTATGTTATGAATCAAAACACTGCTCAGATTTTTTAGATGTATCTCCTTAAAAATAAAAAAATCTAGTGTAGCATGAACAATTTTTTATTTTGAAAGTGTGACCCATATGAAAAAAACCTTTGGGAAGCATTATCTTATAATGTGTTCTGCTTAAGTGAAATTCATTGCGTTTATTAATACTTGCACTTTTTCAATTTAATACAAATTTTGATACAAAGTAAAATTTCTATAAATCATTCTATAGAATAAAAAGAAAAACATCTCCGGTTAAGCAATGAATTTAAAAAAAAAAGTTTTTTTTTTTTTCTTCTCTCAACCAGAATTACATTGTTATCTACAGAAAAGGAATTTTACAGACAGATCAGAAAATGAGTTTACCTTACTGCTGATGTCCCCAGTCACTAACAAGGCACCAATTACTATTAGTAATGTACCCCCAGCAAACAAAACTGTGGCCAAAACAATAGCTTTGTAAGGAATCTTTGGTGGTGGTCGCTCAAACTGATAAAAAAAGAAAGAAAAAAATTCATTTAAGAAAATACTGCTTAATTTATGTATTGTAAACAAGTCCAAAAAGATTATCCCAATGGAATAAATGAAAGAATTTAACTGTAAATATCTTATTTAATTAGCAAGATTAACTAGCCAGGTTTGAACAAAAATCATTTTTATGTTCAAATCATTTTTGTTGAATAGTTTTGTTAAAATAAAGTTGAAAAGGAAAGTGCAAGAGATAAACAATTTTAAGACCTTTTCTGAAGTTAAATTCCATGTATCTTGGTTGTTTAAAATCATTTATTATTTTAAGTACATGACAAAAAGAAAAGTTAGCATTAGTCAAAATAAAATCATACATTCTTTTCCACATCCAATATTTTGGATTACAAAAAAGTTCATTAGGTTTATAAGTAGAGGAAAGACAAATTTAACTTTATCAAATCCATATTTATTGCCATTTTATTATATTGCACTAGGCAACATCATAATTCCAGTCTATTTACCAACCTTGGCACAAGGCCAGTTTTTAACATGGGCTCATTCTAAGCCTGTAGGTGCAGGCAAAAACTGCCTGTAGACCCCATATACATCATAATTCCAGTCACTCACAACTTATAAATTTCTAACCAAAGAAGTACAGTAGGTCCATTTTGCAGTTTTCTAGAGAATTCTGTAAATAATTGAATAAATGATAGAGTGTAACATCTGGTGAATACAGCAGATAAGTAGAAACTTCCCAGCTAAGCTACTTTTACTTTTTGTATAGGGTGAAGAGGGTCTCAATAATTTGAAGGAACAGATTTTTTCTCTATGCAATGAAATGGGGAGTGGGGTCAGAAAATCATTTAAAGAATCAAAAAGTGCAAAACTAATAAACGATGTTTGGAAAATTTGCAAAAGAAAAAATCTGGTTCTATGTGGAAGGACTTGATAGAGAACTTGCTAGTATCATTCATATATATATATATATATATATATATATATATATATATATATATATATATATATACACACACAGTATTACGTTCTTTGGATGAAAGTTCCTCATGGATATAGTTTAGTGGTCATTCATTTCATTTGTCCCATCAGTTACAATTTCTTCCAAAAACAGTAAATTTAAATAGCAAATTACATATGTAAATAGGTTATATCTGGAAGCCACACATCAAATATAACATTGCTAATTTGGTGCAAATGATTTTCATATTTTGAGTATTGGCTTTTAATTTCATCTGTGAGCTTAAAATTATAGGGCATTCCTTCTTTGAAACTTGTGGATTGGTACTAAAGAATCACAAAGAATTGTACCAGATAACAGAAACCACATCACTTGAGGACTCAACAGCAGCAACAACTAAAATGAATATTGCATGTAACTCAACGAGAAAATAATGACTTTAATCAAGATGTTGATGTTCCACACTACTACAGACAAAATATTAAGGAGGAAAGAACTTGGGAAATTTATATTCCTGAAAAATTATTTTAAGAAAAAGATTTTATAAACTTCAACTGAAAGTAGCACAAACTGCTCAGAAGGAAAAGGCTAATATTACCATTAGCTGCATTTCTCTTTGATATACTCTATCAGTATTAATTTTTCAATGCTTTCATTTTTCAGTTGTTTTAATAGAAATATTTTTTAAATTTCAACCGACAACAGCACTGGCTGCTTGGTCAATAAATGCCAAATGTTTCCTTATAAGGAAACAACTAATATGACCATTACCATGAAGAAATTATAGTAAACTTCATGTCACTCTTACAATGTGGTCATATTTTTTATGAATTTTACTGGATTTTCAAAGTTTCACCTTATTATTCAGGTTTCTGAAATACCAAGGAACATTATGTTGTAATTGTAACTAAAAATCATAATTATAGAAAGTGTTTAATGTTTACAAAGATAAATATTTTGAACAAGAAACTGAAACTAGTGCCATTGTAATGATGACAAAATTATAAAGACAACATTACAGGGTGTGATGAGTAAATTGTCGCCATTTGATATTTTTAACATTGTTTTAGATTTTGTCAACTGCAGAGTATAGTAAGGTCAGTTGGGCACCATCTCTGAGAATAAGAGCACCACTCACTCCACCAGAAATTTGGAAACAGTATGCTGTACTGCTTGGCATTCATGCTGGAAGCTCCAATATGAACATTTCAGAGTGTTTGGGTGTCAATCTGAGGACAGTGCAGAGGATTTGGAAAGAGTTGGAGGAGTTTATTGGTGATTATAAAGGTATAGCAGCTTCGAAAATTCACTCTGATCATTCTGATAACAAAAGAACTGGATTTTTTGGTGAGGGCCACAAACCCAACACAGAGGTTTTCATCAAATGTCTTGAGGAGGTAGTGCTGCCCTGGGCCAAGAGGGTGGCTGTTAGAAGACTATGTCTGGCAACAGGATTCTGCACCATGCCGCACAAGCAGCAAAACTCAGTCATGGCTGTCAGACAATTTCTGCAACCACATCAACCCTTACATCTGGCCATCTATCTCCCCAGACTGCAACTCCTTGATTATTATGTGTTGAGCAAGAGACCAACAAAACTCCATGTAACATCAAAGATGAACTGAAGGCAAAGATTATGGCAGCACTCATCAACTTAAACAAAGAGACCATCCAGAAGAGTTGCAGAAGAATGGCTTATTGACTAAATTTACTCTTTAATATTTCAAGATACTTTTGTGTCATTTTAGTAAATATATCTGTTAAAATGAGATGTCAGTGTTATTTTCATTTTTGTGCCATTTAGATGACAATTTATCCATCCCACCCTGTAGTGTGAAATGTATGATCCATGTTCTGAAGCTAGTTTTACAACTTATTGATTTTGTGAGCCTTTGTATTCCTTCATATGTAACAGATTGTATAGCACCCAGAATAAGATTCTAAAGCTCATCTTTGCTGGCAAATTGATGCTAATGAAAAAAAACAACTCTCTACAGAACATTCCATATAAGTTTTTAACTGGGTTATGGTCAGACTAACAAGCTAGCCCTTTCCCTATGAGTGACTTTAAAACTCATTTTATACAGATATTCATATATTACATAGGTACCTCTAGAAAATTTGCTAAAAAAGAGCATGACATGATGAAAAAGGGCCTTAAACTTGATGAAAATAATTTTTTATTGTGTAAATGTTTATGCTATTATTAAGAGGAAAGATCAAAGTATTTTTTGATTATTTTTTTTACATTTTTTAATCATTCCTAACACATGCGAAATTTTGGTTAAAAATCGTTTTTTTTTTTTTTGAGTCAGCAAAACTGACATGAAGTCAATCATGACAACCATATTTTCAATTTTGTAAACAAAAGTGAAATTCTTCGTTTGAAAATCTTTCTTATGGTAAGGGGAGAAACACACCAACAGTGTACGGCAGAGAATGCATATTACAACTCTGCATGTTGCTATTCTTTTATTATCCCACTTCTTTTTGCTGAGGCCTGAATTGTGTGGACGCACTTGACTTCTCTGACAATTAAACGAATCCACCTTCCTACATATTGGTTTTGCAACTGAATATGGTTACATGGTTGACATGTAAGTGCGAATGCAGCTATAGTGGGGTTTAAGTGATAAGGGAGCATCTGGTGAGCAAGACAACCTTTAATGAAATGTTTTAGTAATGGCAAGTGGATACTACGACGACCTTTAAATAAACCAGGTTCAAAAATGAAGGAACCTACAATGCCGCTGACATAAAGATGTGTACATTGCGTTTAAACATGACCAACCATGTGCTATAGGACTTCTGCGTAGGTAATATTTTTAGCTTTGTTTGTTGGAGAGTAAACGTAAACGTTATCCTTACTCCTGACTCATAAAGCTGTCCATGGGCAAAACACTGTTCACCTAAATGCAGACCTGCGACGCTGAGCATCTGCCCTTGCAATTTGGCCATTGTTGTTGAGCCGTGCTCACCGTACCCCAGGGCTTCCTGAAGCTCTGGCAGATGCAGTAGATCTGGAATTCCTCAAACGACGATTAGCGGTCTGCACAAGACTTTCTAAAGCTCTGGCAGACACAGTAGCGCTGGCATTTCTTAAACGACACCAGTTTGTTGAGGTTGTTCCAAAACCCTGGAAGATGCTGTAGCCCTAGCATTCCTAAGACGATGCGAAGGGCTTTCTAAAGCTCTAGAACATGCTGTAGTGCTGACATTCCTTAAACCCCAAAGAATTGTCTGTGTTGGGGACTTGGAAGCCCTGGCTCTAGAAACACATATTGCGTCGAATGAAAAAATGCAATCAAATGTGAAAAATTGGACAATTGGGGGTACCAATTCTGTCCACTTGGCTTAAAAGTGGTGGCATGAAATGTGTTAGTGATTGCTCACTGAATTCAGTCCTATGCTTTAGTAGGCTAAATGGGCTACAAACACCTAAAAAGCAGCAGTTTCATCTTGTTTTTTACTGATTTTTCTGGTAAAATTTGACATGTAACTCTATAAATCTCTTTTAAAATGGCCTTGACGTTTACTTTACTTTGCAAATGCAAAAAACATGGAAAGTAATGCATGCCTGCATTGAAACATTAAAAGATCCTTTTTAAAAACCATGGTATGAGAGTTAAATCCTGAAATAAAAGTAGGCTACCTGAAATCTGTACCGCATTTGGGATGCTTGATGCATGCACGTGTGACACCCGCTGTTCACACATGATCTCACATGACCCCGGGGCATGAATGGGCCAATCAGCAGCAAGCATCGCACGAGCCATGCATGACTAATAACACTAATCCGATTGGCTTTTGGAGCGCAAAGTTCGGCTGCAACAGAAATCCTTCATTGTGATAACTTTTGCATCCGAAACCAAAATATGGCCGTTCTTGTCCTTTCTTATTCCCATATAAGCACTTAAATCCGACTTTTTTCTAATTATGCTACTGCTATTAATTCTGCCATGAAAAGTGCCCATATCTGCTTGCGTGCAGTAAATGCACATAATTACACACATGTGCGTCCGATCAAAAATGAAAAATTGATAATATTGATTTAAATATTGACTTAAATCAATTTTTGGTGCTGTCAAAACCTCCACAGGACCATTAGCAGTAATTCTGTCAAATTTGGTTGAAATTGGTTAAAAAATGTAGGAGATCCGATCAAACATATAAACAAACATATACATATATACATACATACATACATACATACATACATACATTCTGCCTTTTATATATATGTATAGATTTTTGCAAGATTTTCCAAATTAATGTCTGTCATGAAAAATGCACTAAAATTTGCTATAGTTATTTACTGACACAAAGAGAAACAAGGTTTTTTTTAATCAAGAGTTAGAATGTTCTAAAAAGAAGGAAAAATTTTAAAAAAATAATTCAAACATACTTTGTTCTTTTCTCTTAATAATAAACATTTTGACAATAAAAATTTTCTTTCCATCAAGTTTGGAGTCCTTTTCATCATGCTATTCTCATTTTTAGCGATCTCATGGAGATACCTACAACATAGTGTTACAGTCACCTGGATAATAATGTGGAACTTTGAAATTCCAGTAAAATTTATAAAAAAATATGACCACATTGTAAGATTGACCTGCAGTCTACTATAATTTCTTCATGGTAATGGTCATATTAGTTGTTTCCTTATAAGGAAACATTTGGCATTCATTGAAAAATTAACACTGATAGAGTATATCAAAGAGAAATGCAGCTAATGGTAATATTAGCCTTTTCCTTCTGAGCAGTTTGTGATACTTTCAGTTGAAGTTTATAAAAATTTTTCTCTTAAAACAATTTTTCAGGAAAATAGGTTTCTCAAGTACAGCAACTGTTATCACTCTTTGCAGAAAGCATTTAGCTTCTTGACCCATAACTCAATATATGTCTTGAAAAAAAAGAAATCAATGTATCTGAGCTAACATTTTAACATCATCTGAACTTTTGCTATGGACTCTCCACTTCATGACCCATAATCCCATTCCAAAAACACCAAACCATCTCTGCCTTGTTGATGTATCAATTTCTGTGGGAGCTGTTTGCCAATAGCTATCTGGCCTTTACTCCATCTGCCAGGCCCATCAAAGGGTACCATTGCATTTGTCAGAGAAAAGAATGCTTGGAAAATCAGACTTCATATATTTGATACTCTTTATGTCTAAAAAAGAGGCCTAGTGATCAGTTTCATGTTTTACCATTTGTACTTTTCAATATTTACACACTGCTACAAAACCTAAAAGTTTGAAAAGATTTTTTAAATAGTTTCTCTCTTGATGCAGGACACACACCAGCATGATAATATTCTCAATTTGCCCTGATTAAACCTGCACTGGAGTCATCCAGGATTTTCAACAAGCTTCTTTAGTTTGTATCCACCAAAAACTTTTGCAAGCTCCAGTATTGTTTTACATTTTGCAATTTCAAAATTTATTAGACATTTCTCTTTACCTATAAGTCTTATGAACCGTTTTAAAAACTTTAGGCATGTAAATATGGTTATTTATTTGAGTTTTTATAATTCAGGATATTTCAGAGAAATGACTTCTATTTGTCTACATCTTCACAAAATGAACTGGCATTCATTGTAATTGTTCAACTAATGTTATCATTCAGCAAATAACCCATACAACTCCAGTAAATATTTATTTTGTTAAAACATGAAGTGGCTAATCATGTGAAACATACTGTAATTCTCAAATGGAATTGCTTTATCATCAGAGATTGCCAGTGGGTGAAATTTCAACTCCAATGAGATAGATTAATTAGAAAATCAAACAAATGTTTCTTTTTTACAAATCAAGCTTTTATATTTTTATTAATATTATTTTTCAATGCTCTTCACCTTCTCTTTTTATTTCCTGCTTCTATAAGAAATAACAATGTATTAATTAAGAATTTGTTTTTACACGTTAAATGGTTATTTCAGTTTTTGCCGGACAAGGAGTTGCTGAAAAATTAATTTCTTGACCAGAAAAAATAAAATGTTCTGATATTTGGTCATGTGGTTAAATTTTTGGAAATGGGTTGGGCCAATAACTTTTCAGCACCCCCTTGTACTATATATTGACAAAGTTTTTAATTAATGCAGAAGTGCACACAGATGGGGAAGTGGGAGCAAGTTTGTTTTTATATAAGGAATAGCAGGAAGTAATGAAATATCCTATCATCAAACTTCCTCTAAGAAAGTAAAAAAAAAAAAATTTATGCTCAACTTCATGTCATGTTAAGATTCATTTTCTTTGTATTCAGTGTCATATCAGCAACAGTTATATATACAATCTGCCAAAAAATATATACACACTTCAGGAAAGGAAAAACTTGTCTGTAGTTTTATCAAACTGCAATAACACTATTTACCATAATATAATATTTTCTCAACAGATAGCATTACATTGGCGGCCCTTAGATAAGAAATTGAAAATGCATGTGCAACAATCACACTGGACACTTTGGCCTATGTTGACCAAGCAGTAGTTCGCTGTACTAATAAATGTCCGGAAGCTAAAGGCCACCATTTTGACCATCTCTTGTGATTGTAGAGTCCAATGTTAACTTGTATTAATGTTGTGATGTCTGGTTTTAGTATTACAATATCTATACAAGTTTTTTTCTTTCCTGAAGTGTGTATACATTATTTGGTGAACTCTGTATATATATCTTGTCTCAATGACATTTCTACTTATTCCTTATCTCCTTCATAGGTATAGTAAATATCATACTGTATTGTCAGATTTGCATAACTAAATGTTTAAATAAATGAAAACCTAAGTAGCTAGCTGTATAAAATCAAATGTTTTTTTTGGTTGTTTTTGGACAAATACATAATCCATTTTTTGTCATTACTGATTGGACAAAATGTAACTTTCCTGTTCATTTAGCATCATGAAAATACAAAAAGAATTATTGTTAAAATCAATGAGTAAAAATGTAATTATATTACAAATCCCTTGACATGGCATAAGAGCTAACAGTCTCACCAGATTGGATAACAAGTAGTGAATTGGATGACATTTGGAAGTCAAGTGCTACTAAACTTTGAATTGATTTCTCATTTCTATCACAAGTGAGCCGCGGCCACCGAAAGAGAAGGCCTGTTTCATTGGGGGAGGGAAAAATGTGACGTCATCATATTGAGTCTGACTTTTAAAAAGTGTGTTGTTTGTTTTGTGTATCAGATTTTTTACGGCAGTATTTTCAAATTATTTATCAATATTTTCTTTTAAATACTGATTTAAAAAAAAACAAACAATGCCTTATAGATGCGTTGTACCAAATTACAAAGGGAATTATAAAAATGACCCTAAAGTACATGTATTTTCTTTCCCTAAACATAAAGAATTATCTGATGTTTGGATTAGTACCATCAGAAGAGATCATTTTTCACCTACTAAATTCAGCAGAGTATTTTTTGTATTAAAAAATAAGTAAATTTTATTGACACTTTAATAATAAAATTAATACCATGTCTTTGTAATTCATAACATAAAGTTAAGACATAAATCTAGCGAGAAAGTTTAGATATTCATTCTTGTACGTTTTGTTTTTAAAAGCTAAAACCTCATTTTTAAAAAAAAAAAACTTTAAAGAAATTTTCGATATTAATTCATTCACGAATTCATAAAGGAATATTTTATATGCATAAAAAATAATTCTAATAATTTTAATGATTTTTTAGAATTGTTTTATTTGTGAGTAAATGAAACTTTAATTGAATTAATTTCATGTTTGTAATTCACATTTTAAAACAAAGTTTTGTTTTATCTGTTTATATTTCTGAGATGAGGTATTATGTACATTATTTACATTATTCAGACTATTGTCTTCATCTTTGTCGCCATATTTATTCGGTAATAAATATGGCGACAAAGATGAGGACAATAGTCCGAATAATGTAAATAAAGTTTTGTTTTAAAAAGTTATTAAACTCAATTGAAATTTGAGGATTAAAGTAATTTTGTATCTTTATAATTCACAAAACACATTAAAAAGAAAGTTGCAAAAGTTTTTAAAAGCTGAAATCTAATTTTTATAAAAATAAACTTTAAAGAAATTTTCGATATAAATTCATAAAGGAATCTTTTTATAGGCATAAAAAATAATTCTAATAATTTAACAATTATTTTAGAATTGTTTTATTCATAAAAATGTTTATTTATCATTTTAAATTAAAAAAATGAATAAACCTTAAAAATTCTCTTATTTGTACATAGCTTTGTCACTAATAATCTTTTGTTGAATTCTCTTCACTTTTCCTAAAATTGTTAGAAAAATGCTTCATGTTGTAAATTTTTGTGGACTGATTTTCTTACATTTTCACAAGAATTGAAAATAGGTTTGGTTTTTAAAATCTTTTTAGGTATGTGAACTACATTTCTGATTGGAGGACATAAGGAGAGAATCATCAGCTTTTAACGAAAAAACTGGTGTCACAATTGCAATTAAACTAAAAAGAATATATCTTTGTGATGGTGCTATTCCTAGAATTTTCCCAAACTGTCCCTCATATTTATCTTCATTGACTACTTCTAGAGAGTCACCAGATTCCAGGAGAATTCGACTAGAGAATTCTGCTCTTAAAAGTGCTTTAAATCAAAGTATTACTTATGACTTGCAGAAGAAATTCCAGAAAATGCAGAAGAAATTCCATAATATTAATGAACTAGAAGGGAAATTAAATTTCCTTGATAAAAATTACTGGAGTTTTGCTAGGTAGCAAGAGACACTTATATTCAGCATCATCAAATCCCCATATCCAAAAATCAATTTGTCTCTTATAATTGAATCTGATTTTGCAGTATATGTGTTTTGTAGAGATATGGAAATGCATTCAATAGGGGACTCCTAAACATGTAACTGATCAAAATACTCTTGAAATTCTGATAGACAACATGAAGAAAATGGACACAAAACAACAGCAAACTGAATCTCAAAATATGATTTTTATATTAAAATTGGTAATGTCATTTCTATTATTGGTGCAAGAAGAATCAAACAAACATTTTAATGCAATCAAATTTATATATGAGCAGCTAAATTTAATGACACAAAATAAGCTTGATTATTCAACAGAAATGATATTTTCTTCATTATTATATAACTGCCCCCCTAAAGGGTACAGATTGTTAAGAGACAGCAAAAATATAATTTTACCTAGCTATTCAACCATTAAAAGACTAACCTTATCAACATATATGAATCCTTTAATTAAGCAACATAACAATTTTCTTATGTATATTAAAAATAAATTTAAGCTCCTAGTGCAGAAGAACATCACAGTATCTTGTTGATGAAATTCCTCTAAAACCTTATTTTGATTATAAGGGTGGTAATATTGTTGGCTTATCTGACAACAGCAGTGAAGCTGCAACAAGTTTCATGCTTAGCAGTGTATTCTCACAATATAAGGATGTTGTGCATGTTATGCCAACTAAATGTCTTAAAGCTGAGAAGTTGTGACATAGTTAAACATATAATTGGTTTAGAGGAGATAGGCTTTCAGGTATTATCAATCATAACAGATAATAATGCTATAGATAAAAAAGCTATATCTTTCTTTTGCAGTCCTCCAAAGCTTTCCATTGTATATCTACACCCAGTTATAAAGTCTTGACCACTTTTCTTCCTTTTCAACTCAGTCCATATATAAAAATGCATTAGAAACAATTGGCTTGGTCAAAAAGATGCAAATAAATGCATGCTGTTCCCTAAATTTTGTCATAATGGAAGTCATGAATTAGATAGTATCCAAAGTGCCCCATTTTCTACCTTACAGAAACTTCATGCCTTAGAATCTCAGTCAATTTATGAAATATTGTTATAAATTGACCTCAAAGGCACTTTCTCCTACTAATCTTGAAAGGCAAAATGTTAATTTAGTTCTACAAATTTTTAATGAATACACTATTCAAGGATTATTGACCTTAGGAAAACAGAAATATTTGCCTAATTTTGCAGAAGTTGCAGAATATATAAACATATTTTATATTTGGTGGACAATAATGAATGTAAACATGCCATATAAAGGTTGTTGGCTTAGAAATAAATACTGCAATCCACTTAGAATGAATGAAGAAAATTTTAGATTTCTCTCTGTATTCTGTGACTAGTTAGAATCTTAGAATAGCATTTCTGGAAGAAATGGCAAATTAACAAAGGAAACCTTCACTGCTTTGCATCATACAACCTATGCATTTCTAGAACTGACCAAGTATTACATAGAAGAACTGAAAATGCTGTACATATTACCAGGCAAATTTCAAACTGATCACCTTGAGGCAAGGTTTAGTCAATACCAGCAACTTAGTGGAGATCAGCATAATATCTTGATATGGCAAGTGTTTGAGTGTGAAAAAAAAAATAGAATGCAATCAGTTTTAAAATTGAGCTTTATTATTAGTATTATTTGATTTTTAAATCTATTTATTTGCTTGTTTGTATTTAATCTATTTGTTTCTTATTCATATTTGTTTTATTTATTCATCATAATTTTTTATTTATTCATCATTTACTTATTATTTGTTTATTTAATTATTGTTTGTTCCCTAATTCATAATTCAGTTGTTACTGTATTTGACATTTGAGTAATAATCTCTTAATGATTACAAAAATTGTAACTTTACAGAATAATTATTAAAATTGAAATAAAAACATGCAAATTAAAACAATGCCGATTATGATTTATAAAAAATTTTCAAATGTGAAACAATTAAAATCATGAGCGAATTTCATGATTCAAATTTTCTATGTCATGAACTAGCTTCAAGGTTTAATGTAAGCAATGAAACTATAAGACTGCATTTGCACCAGCTGGGGAAGAAATGAAAATTAAGCAAATGTGTTCCATATGACTTAACATCAGCAAACAAAGTGCATAGGCTTACCATATGCTCTTCTCATTGCATTAGTCTCACAGACTAACAAAAGAACCCATTTTTGATCGAATTATGACATGTGATGAAAAGTGGATCATGTATACAAACTCTATTGTCATTGCCGGGTGACCTTTTGCCACAAACTTCAAAGGCACCACTATTCCAAAAAAACTTTTGATGTGTGTTTAGTGGACATATCAAGGAATAATTCACTATGAGTTTTTAAAAACAGGTGAAACCATTACTGCTAACAAATATTGTGAGCAACTTGAACGAGTTCAGGAAAATTTGTTGAAGCCTGCATTAGTAAACAGAAAACAAGTTTTGTTTCCCCAGGACAATGATCGGCCACACGTTGCAAAATTGACCCTTGCCAAGATAGCAGATATAAAGTAGGAGATTATGTTTCATCCACTGTATTCACCAGGCTTCTCCCCAATTTTTTTTTATTTGTTTTTAGGCTTAGATAGTCATATGAAGAACAGGACATTTAATAATGAAGATGACTTGAAAACGAAATTGCATAACTTTTTCCAAAGTAAAACTAAGGACTTTTACAAAAATGGCATTACTCAATTGTTGAACCGTTGGGAGAAAGTCATAGAATGTGATGGTTCATATTTTGATGAATAAATACATTTAAGACTTTAAATATGCATCTTTAATTTCCTCTATAAAAATTGGCAAAAACTAATTTTAGGCACCTGATATAAGGCAGACTTTATAGATGCTGCAAACAGTGCTCAATGTTAGGTATATGAAATCTACACAAAGACAGCTGTAAAATTAACCAATGTCATGTCCACATGAAATTTTTAGTTGCAGACAGCAGTAAAATATAAGTTCTGATTTTCCTTAGTGAACGGTGTTGATTCCCTGAGGGTCTGTCTATGAAACTCTGGAATTGGGATACTGAAGGTAACACCAATAAGCTAAATGACAAACCTTTTATTTGTAGTGTACAGTGAATGCTGATGGTACTAAAACAGTGATCAATGTGAGTTAAAAGATACCATCAACACTCACTGTACACTACAAAAACCTGGTGCCTGATTATTGCCACATGCATGAAACTCAGACTTGTATCAAGCAGTGAGGAACAAAATATGTATTTATTATTATTATCAGTGATCAATGTGAGTTAAAAGATATACTAATAATAAATACATATTTTGTTCCTTACTGCTTGATACAAGTCTGAGTTTCATGCATGTGGCAATAATCAGGCACCAGGTTTTCAATCTCTGTCTGATTTCACTTAATAACAATATCACCTAACCAGAATTTTAAACGATTTACAATATTATAAATTATTATAATTAAAATTTTAAAAAATGAAAATAATTCTTGTAAAAATTCGTTCTTCATCAAAAAATTTTTTTTTCTAAAGTCAATAGTGTCCTTAATTAAAGACAATAGTGTCCTTATTTATAAACGCACTTAAAAGCTTTTCTAATTAAATAATGTCATAGCTTTATTTCATTTTTTTTATGTTACAATTCAGAACAGATTTTTGGTAGCTGGGTATCCTGTTTTACAAAAAAAAATTGATGATTTATATTCTCCAAAGAGTTTTGCTTTTAACTAATAAAACAAATTTAAGGATTGCAATTTAATTTCTTGAAATTTCATGATATTAAGTGGGGTGGGGAGATAAAATATTAAAAAAAAAAAAATTTTTATCAAGATTTTCTATAATAAACAAAAATTCATTCATTTGTGAATAAGTCCTGAAAGTTTCATTAAAATCTGACAATTATTTGATTTTAGCAAGAATTTCCAAATCAATGTGTTTTCAACTGAAAAAAGGTGCTAAGACACTAATCATATATATTACGTCAACTGCTAGCACAAAAATAAAAACAAGATTTTTAATCAAAATTTCAAATGTGCTAGAAAGGATTAAAAAATTTAATAAAATAATAAAAAATACTTTGATCTTTCCTCTTAACAATAACATTTTGATAATAAAACTTTTTTTTAAAGTTTGGAGCCTTTTTTCATCATGCTATGCTGTTTTTTATCAGCAAGTAAGTGGAGGTACGTAGTTTAAAGGAATAAATTTTCTTTTAGTCCTTTGAAGAATACTCCATTACAAAAAAAATTTTTTAAATATGGATAGTTTTTTTTAAAAAAAAAACTAGAGTAGATAACTTTTTAATGTTCGTTTTATTATATGACGATAAATAAGAAACTTTTATGTGCAAGGGGAGTGTCTTGTAAAATGCAACCCAGACTTTACTCAGGTGTTTTAAGTTAATCAAAATCTTTGTTCAGGGATCCTCTTAGAAATTTATTATATATGTTACCAGATTTTGTGAGAGGTAGAACAATCAGAGAGCAATTGCATTAAGAACCATCAAGGGCATTTGTTATCCTAATGGGTTCATTGCTATTTGCTATCAAGAAGGATTGCCACTACATTTCCATGTGGATATGCTAGACTTAGGGAATTGATAAATGGTCACATAGCTCCCATGAATATTTTGGTGCATGAATTGTTCCAGAAGTTAATAAAACCAATTAATAAGTTGAAAATTGTAGTCTTCATTTTTTTCTTCACTGATGATTCAGTCTTCTATGTTTCTTCATATTTTCTTCTTGGCAACTCTAGCACATTGCAGCTTTAAACAATGTCAACAAGCCATCTCTTTCTGTCAGAGATTAAATGCAATGTGAGGTGAAGATTGGCAAGTCAGTTATATGAGGTAGCAGGTCAAGTGTTATACCTCCTACACTGGTTTACATTGCATATCTGAATGTAAGGAATGATGACAAGTATAAACCATGAAAATTCAAAAAGCAACAATACAAACATTGATTATGAAGAGTGAAAAATGAAGTGCTTTCTCTGCTAATTTACATTTGATAATTTAATCTAGAAGTAAAATATTTCAATCTAATTAGTTCAATACCAACATAAACTGGATTTCAAAACTTCTTTATAACCCCATGAAAAAATTTCTAAATAAAACAGAATATATATGAAAATAATAATAAACAAAAAATATATAAGTAAAAGTTTCTGAGTCACTCAGCCTTCTTTTTCCTTCTTTGCTTTCAGGGAATAGACAATCATGACTCTCTACATATTCTTGTGAATTGTCATGACTTCTTAGGAAAGATAGTGGAGTGGTTTCCTATTGCCTTCTCCGTCGCCCTGAATTCAGAGTTGTCCATCTAGATGGCTACCATCCAAAGCTACATAGCCCAGTCTACTCTATTGATATAAGAAATGGATTCATGTCTTAAGCAAGGGCATTAGTGTGAAATTGAATGCAGAAGAATAAGCCAGAATTTGAACTGTTCAACAATTCCACTTTTTGTGTAGATGGCCATTACACTACCTGCACATTTTATATAACAGAGAGATAATACAATTTATAGGCTAGAAAAATGTAATCAAGAGCTCATCTTGAATAGAGAAATACTGGCCTAAAAGGAAACTAAAGATGAACTGATAAAAAAACTCACATTAGTGGCAAATACTCAATTCCAAAGAGGTTCTACTACAAGTGCTCTTAATTGTACAGGTTGGCTGGTGAAATATTCATCATACTTGATCAACCATACAATGAATAAAGTCAAACAATGCCTAGTGATAAATATTAAATTACTTGCAGCAGTTGCCATCTCATGACAAGGCTTGCCAAGAAATCTAATTGAAACAAGTCAGAACAACCAAGAAATGATAAAAAAAGGCTAATATAAAACTCATACCTAAATTGGTGATTGTTGAAAATAGATATAGCTATGTCAGCTCAGTATGGAACAAGGCTACGAGAACAGGGAAACATATAACAAATTATAAATCATTTGAATTTAAATGTGAACAGGTTGTCCTATTTGGCAAATCTAAAAACCCTACACCAAGCATATCTTAGATATTTATGAATCTCAGCTTCAATAAAAGACAGGAAAATGTGGAGAACCATAATTGTCTATATCCTGAAGAGGCATGGCACATAGAGAAAGCTTAATATCATACAGGATGACAAATGCAAGACATCCTGTGAGAATGAAACTTGTTACACTAAATGTCTTTTTTTTCATTCATTTCATCCCATGCAAGGTGATAAAGCCACTAAGATGCAAGAGGTTACTGAGAGTGAAATAAACTGAGAAAACATTCAAGAGGGAGGGACAATAAAAGAGCAGGATTCAAGGAGACAAAAGATGATTGATATTACAATTTTTCATAGTTGACAGAAAAACTAGAAGCCAAAAGAGAGTCCAACAAGTGAGAAATGCAAGAGAAAAATATTAGCATGGGATTTAGATACATCTAGCAATTTCAACAGTAAAATGTTGAGACCTAGATGCTAATCTAGTACTTTACTTAAATTTATGAAGTTGAGGTACAAAGATTAGCTTCATACCTAGCACTTTTGGTAGTGGTGGTGTGTGTTTATAATATGAAAGGATCCTGAAACATTCCCAGCCCAACCAAGAATACTCCAAAATAAATTTCAATTTTGATCATTTAGTCAAGATTTTGAAAAGTGAGTCGAACCAAAAACATTTTAGTAGAGTCACATATATTTAAGGGTCACTTTGAAAGTAATACCTCCTATTTTATTATGTTGGTCTATAATGTCAGAGTTGGAGAGGAGCAGTAGAGGTTGAACCTTCCCACTAATAATCTGTGTATTTTTTTGGCCTTGCTACAAATAGCAATCTGGTAAAATTGCATCTAACTTTAAATTGCATACAAAGTAGAGGTATATCATTGAATTTAACCATGCAGAAAAAAAATCACATTCACTAATACTTGTTGAATATTTATAGAGATCAAAGAATGGATGTAGGTAATGAGTTTCTGTAGTGGAAACACCAAAATGTATAACAAGCACAGCTGTCAACCCATGAAATGAAGAGTGCCTCAAAAATACATAGCCAGCATTGGTAACTAGAAAAATAGCATTTTGTGCCTAAAGCTTTCTCTATTCAATAGTGTTATTGTGTTCTCTGTATTGCTCTTAGTTCCCATAAAAATAAATAGGAGGCATTACCTTTGGAGTATCTTTGTGCATGTCAATAAGTCTGTAATGTTACACAGCTGAAGTTTGATTTGAAGCCTACAAATTTCAAGGAGCTTTAGACAGCTATCAACTTGTTGAATTACGCTTTTAAAAAATGATTGGGGAAGGGGGTGGGGTGGTCATCATTAAAATTGCCCCCTCACACATCTTTCTACTTTCTGTGTATTACGTGTAAAATAGGAACTATTTTTACTGACATGCAAATAAATAAATAAGCAAGGAATAGTACTGTAATTATCATTTAATAGTTATCCCCTTTGAAAAATGACTTTTATTAAGTGCAAACAATATCCTAAAATATTATCATTCATTTGCAAATTATTAAGATTCTTTTTGCTTTCTTTAAGTTATTACTGTATTTCAGGACTACATTGCACCATTTTGATCCTCTTGAAAAAATCTTTTTGTTTTTCATCTGCATGCAAAGACAGATACCACAATGTTACCATTCAGTTGCAAACCACCCAGATGATTTTTTTTGGGGTGGTGGGGGGCTAAATTCAACAATCCTAACTACAATGCACCATTTCAACTACTTAGAGGTTATATACTCTTGTACAGAATAAAAGGTTAGGTTGTATAATTCATTCATTTGTTTTCTGAAGAAAAAAAGTAAAGAGATTAGGCTGGAATAAAACAGTTTGAAATAAACAACAAGGTTGAAAAAAGTGGAAAATAAAATAAACAGGAGAGTCTGGAATAACAGTGGGTATGTTGGGAAAAAAAATTAAAAAAATAATAAATAAAAATTTAAACAGCCAACCAGGCTTGTCTATTCCAGACATGAGAGTAAAGATTATATAAACAGGGTAGCGGAGCACAACTTACAAAATTGCTGCAACCTTCAAAACTTGCTTATTATACATAAATAGGCCTATTAACACAAAAGGATATTAATAAAACTTGATATTATGTAAATCAAAATGAATAATTTATTCTATGTAACTTCCATTATCTTCAATGACAGACTCAACTGACCCCAAAATTCTACACAACACTTAAACACTAAAACCAAGGATATATTAGCCTACTAAACCTTGAATATACTGATATGGGGGGGGGGTTAATTGTGGTCTGCTGCAAAACACCCCACACAGTGTAGTTTAGTACATTCAGGTCCAGGTTTGAAGTGGGACAGAAATCACTATATTTAGCACTGCAGAACTTCTGCAGAGGCAGGGAGCACTGTTCTGAGTTTGCACACAGTTGTCTTCTGGGTAGCTGACACAGTCATAGCAAAACATGGCACCTCAGAGCCTTGTAGTAGGCATTAGCACCAAGCTGTTCTCTCAGCTTGTTGAAGAATTGGAGACTGCAACACCTAAGACTATGACCTAGGCTTGAGATTTCATCCTGAAAGTGTCCTTAACACTGGACCCATGATTAATGAAGTACCTGAGCACTTTCTTGCATCTTTCCAGCTTCTTGCCCTACATTGACTCTGAAAAAGTGTCTTGGCATTTGAGTGCTTGATTCAGGTCATCAGGCATGGTCAGAAGCTACCTTACACATGAATGTTGTAGAGTCCTTTGCTATTTGGTTCTTGGAGGTGTTAATGAAATTTTGATTTCATTTGTTGTTAACCTTACTACCGTTTGGCTTCCTCTTAACACCATTCCCCATGACAATGCTCTTCTTGGTGTTGTAGACTGTGTGCAAGAATAACACTAATAATGTTGGGAATTCTTTTAGAGTCAATTTATGTACAAACCAAGCCTGACACTGATATTTCTCCTTTTGTAAAGCCATTTTTTATATTCTTGAAAAACTGATGGAGTTAATCTTAGTTCTGCATGTGATTTCACATAAGTCTATGTAGCAGTTGTTGGAAAATTTCAGTTAAAACTTCACTGCAAGTGTTGCTTCTTTCTCTCTTTCTCTCATGTATATAGATAAAAGATGGTAATTAAAATTACTAAGCAGCAACTGATCCACAAATTGACTTTTGCTTTCTGGTACTCATCTGCCTGAAGAGCCACCCTTGCAGCTAAGTTGCTGCATTTATTAATTTTAATTTAATCTCAGATATTATACTTTATTTAAGGCATTGAGTGGGGGATGCACGGTGGAGTCATGGATAGCACCTCGGATTGAGGAATCGGAGAGCCGAGTTCGAATTCCAGTCAAATCCATTACATTCACTTACATGCTAATACCCTTGGGAAAGGTATGTATCCTCTTCTCCTCCTAGCTACAGGTAAATAGTAGGAGACTGGGTTCTATAGCCTTGGATGGCAACTGGTATACCTCAGAAAGAAATGGCAACCTACAGCAGGAAAAAATCTGCTTTGTCAGTCATGTATCGAAAGATACATGATCACCTAAGCGTGTAGCATACATGGCCCATAACTGACTGACTGAATGTCTACAATTTTACATTTTAAGGCATAAAATTTCCCTTTTCATATGCCAACAGGCACACAAACATACATATTATATGTAAAATGTATAGTGAAGTACAAAATTATCCAGATTGTACAATCAATTTCAATAAAAAATAATTGAATTCATTTTCAAATATCAAAACATTTTTTTATATATAAAAGAACATTGAATAAATACTCATAATCCATTTCAGAAATTTTTTTCAATACAATAACATTATGAACAATGGGTATAAATCAGTCACACATGTCCAAAGCCAAAAATGCCTGGGGCATAAATCAAAAGGAGTAAAAGAATCTGTATCCAAAACTTGCAATGCATAACTACCATCTTCACTCACAAAAGAAAAAAAAAAAAAAATCACCTGCCATCCAAAGTAGTGTTCTTTTATTAGAGTAAGAAAGATTGTGATTTGTTAAAATTGGCATTTCAAGGCCTAGTAGCGTAAATCAGATCTTGATACCGATTTTCTTTTTTGATAGAACACAAATTCTTTTTCAAGGCAAGATTTGGTTTTCTCCTTGATTGCTACAAACTACTGAATTTGAAGGATGTTTTGAATGAACCATGACTAAGTTCTTGTCTCAAATTTTCAATTAGATTCAGGTCCAATCTCATTGCTTAAAAAGGATACATGATGAAAAAAAAAATACTCAAAAAAAAATTTTATCATCAATCTTTGAATTATTAAGAGGAAAGATTAAAGGATTTTTTGATTTAAAATTTTTTTTTTATCCTTTTTGATACCTTTGAAATTTTAGTTAAAATCTTGTTTTTCTGACATCAAAGTGGGACCTTAAATTTGTACAGTAAATTTGATCATTTTCTTTTCAATAAATTGGAAATTCTTGTGAAAATCAGATAATTGTTGGATTTTAATGAAACTTTCAGGACTTATTCAGAAATGAATGAAATTGTTTTTTAAATTTTTTTTTTAATTCTGTTACCCATCATTTAGTTAATATTATGAAATTTCAAGAATTTTTTTTGCATTGCTTAATATTTATACTGATAAGGACAAGCCCTCAGAGAATTTAAATCATCAAATATTTTGATCAAACTGGACCCCCAATTATAGAAAATCTGCCCTGAATTGTAAAATAAAAAATGCAATAAAATTAAGACATTTTTTAATTGGAAATGCTTTTAATTGTTTTTATAAATAAAATATATTAAGGACACTATTCTCTTAAGAAAATATTTTTTTCAATGAATAATGAACTGTTTTCATTTTTTTTCTTTTCTTTAATTTTAATTAGAATAATCTATAAACGTTTAAAATTCTTTATTAATTTGCTATTGACATTAAATTAAAATAGGATTTACTAACCATAAATAGAAATACTCACAATTTAATGAACCCCAGTATTTTTTTGTGTATAAACATTTCATTTTTTATAAATACAGATGTCCATACATATTATCAGAAAATAACAGAGGTATCTATAATAAATTTAAAATTTATTGGTAATTTTCTAACATTTTCTCAACAAGAATGTTTGGAAGTAAGGCCTTACTTCCAATTGCTCCAATGAGCTGCTTTCGCTGGTTCCCAGGCCTCATGAATTTAAACATCCTACGAGGCTGGAATCCCGTTCCCACCCCTTCACCGTTGAAACTGTTAGATGTAGACGTCTCTTCTACTCCAATAGCTTCATGTCTCGCACATCTCGCCTGTGGAACTCCCTTCCTTATTCCTGTTTCCCTGACAAATATAATCTCCAACTATTTAAGTGTAACATCAATCGACATCTCCAGTTGCCTTGATCTATCCACTTCCCTTCTCCACATCCTTTCACCTTTCATTCCTATCTGCTCTCGCTCCAAATCTTCTGTAACCCCCTTGCCTTGATCGATCCACTATCTTTCTCCACATCCTCTCCTTTACCACTCCTATCTGCTCTTCCTCCAAACCTTCTGTAACCCCTTGCGTGCTAGTGGCTTCCAGCCTTGTTTGGGGTGAAAAGCTTAAAAAAAAAAAAAAAATCTAAAATTCAATAAAATATTAGATTGCTTAAAATATTTTCTTAAATTTTTAAGATTACTAGGTAACTAAAAAGTTATATAAAAAAAGGCATTCATGGTGTATTCTTAATTTATTTCAGTTTTGTGTCCCTGACTTAAATTTTACAACCATCAGGTTGTTTATAAATCACTTATATCAGAAAAACACCTCTCTCCATATTAAAAATTGAAGATATTTAAAAAAAAAAAAAATAAAAAAAATATTTGTTTCAATTAAGCTTTAATCAGCTAATTCAAATCAGCTAATATTTTTTCAAATAATGTTTCAGAAAAGTATATTTTATTTTTAGAAGTTTTTTTTAAGAGAATTATTTTGTGTTGACAGATCTGTTAATATAGACAAATTTATTGATTTTATTGATAAGAAGAAAAAAAGATTCCAATCAGTTAAAATTCAGTTTGGACTACACCAAAGTATTTTGCTTATTGGGAATATTAACTTGGAATTAAAACTAAAATTACAGCTTCAAAGAGAAAGATTTTTCATTTTTTAAAATGCATTTTAAACTTAGGTAAAGCTTTCTTTTGGAGCTAGCTAATTTTTATAAGTAACACTTGTATGAATTCCTAACCAGTGACACTCACTTTTTTCTTTCTTTTCAATACATACCAGACATAGTGAGTGATGAATCTTGCTAAAACAATTTTAAGTCAAAAACTACAAATGTCAATGGTTACTCATCCTCCCCTTCCCACGTCTAACTGCCAGAAATATTTTATTAGTGTGAAAACATTACTAATACTAAGCTGGGGAAGTGGTGAGTATCAGTGTTGTCAGTATGAAAGGAGTGATAAGAAAAACCATGCTTTAGAGAAAAAAAAATCAGTCAAGTACTCAAATTTAGTTTATCTGTGTATAGTTTTAATGTTCCATCTACTTCCATAATTTGCTGTGTCATTAAATATGTAATTGTAATCCAAACACCCTTGCCTTACACCAGGAAGCTTCACCAATGATGTTTATTCCTGGTGTCATTAGGAATTTCAGATCTCTAAAAAACATCAGACTTCCTTATTAGAGTGAATAAAAGTATTCATATATTTGTTTAATGATAGCATGGATTACATAATTGTCAATCTATACAAGAGAGTAAGGAGGACTTCTTAACTTAACCAAGAATCCCTTAAAGACAAAAAAAAATGTTTGGTCATTTGGGAAGTGGATCAAACTAAGAATTTTTCAGCACCCCCTCGTACATAATACACACACACATTGTTTAATACACAGGTATAAAAATGTTAGTAACAAAGGCAAGTGTCTTTTCAACTAATTTGAAATAAATAATTTGTTCTATAGTTGGGCATTTCCAGCTAATAATGACTGAATTGATTAATCTAATTCATTCAATACAAGGCAAATTAACCTTTATTTAAAAAAAATTTGTTCAAACAATGTGAAATCAACTAAACAAAGTAATTCCAAGAAAATTAATCCCTTTAAGGCAGTTCATGATAATGCTACAAACTGAATCACTTTTTGCAATGTGGCCAAGACATTTAATTTTCTATTCTGAAGTTTGCTGCACAGTAAGGTGTATATTCACGCTCCAATGAATATTTTGTGCAATAATAGACTTAGCTACCTACATTGGATCTAGAGAAATGCAAAAGTGGCTTTAGTGTCTAAAAGAAATTGAGCGTTGTCATTTTTAGAACAGATATGAGCAAGTTTTTCAAGCTTCACAGCAGGATAAATCTTCTGGCCATTTTGTTGCTCATTTTAGTTAAGATGTCAGGAATTCATGGCCAAAATAACTGCAATATAAAACAAAATAAGGAACAAGAAAATTAACCTCTTGCAAGTGGAATATTCCTGTGCAAGGTCATACCAGTGAAAAATATCTCATCAGCTATTTCATTGCATTTATCATTATCTATAAATTGTCTTGATTTGCAATACAATTTCATCCCAAAGTAAAAAGAACCACTCTAAAGACATTTCTTTAGGTATATCTCATCAGTTTCTCTCAAGTGGTTATTGAAAGTTGAAGAACTTCTCATACAATTTGAAAATTAACTTTGAAATTCTGTTAATGTGCAGATTGTTTGAGAGACAGACTGGTTCTCATATAAGGACACCAGGCAGCTGCAAAGGTGGCAATCAGATTAGATTATTTGCTGATCTGAAAAATAATATATTAAACACTGGTAGCAGAATGTAATAATAGGATATTCTGATGTAAATACAACTACCTTTATCTACAAGTGATTTCCAAAACTTGTGGATAAAATTAGTCATGAGATTTGGATAGGAATTTATTTAACTGCCCACCACCACCACCACAAAAAAAGAAAAGAAAAGCTTTGGTAATTTACTTTTCTTTAAGTGGCACAACAAGCACTGCATTATCTCAAATTTGCTATTGATTTGAAGGAACTGGTGTACATAGTCTAGAAAAACTTGTTTCTTCTTGATAAAAGGTCATAAAGGCTTTACTACTTTCTACAACCTCTAAAGATTTCATGTTGTCTTCTAAAATAAGTGGTGCCCAGAACAAAACCAATAAATTACGGACAATTTTGTCAATCTAATTCTGAAAAGCTTGAGTCATAATACAGGTCTTAAAAATTACAATCATGAACAAGAAATGAATTCTGTATTACAACATTGTGTATATTGTATTAAATTTAAGAAGCCACTTCCTAGATCTGTTGCTGGTCTTCCTACAGAGACTCAATTAAACAAAACTTACTTTAGGTCTGAAAATATAGGGCAAAAGTTATTTGTTAACCTGGCATCTAATATTCGTAAGGTAATTGTGATTAATAACAAACTGGCTTAAAGGTTTTTATGTTGAACAATTTTTGGTGCTCAAAAAAATTTCTTTCTATTAATAGTTGTGAATTTAACAACAGTGAGATATGGGAACCAGGCAAAGCCTTTAATATGAAAGTGATAACAATAGTAGCAGAAAGTCCTTGGAGTAAAAATATATGTAACAAAAATAATGTAGTTAATGGTAACTTAATAAACAAGATTATTGCAGATAGTATGATTTGGAGGTAACTCTGGCTTGGGTTGTTTCTGCTCACAATGCTGTTACTAACAATTCTAGATTGTCCTCAAATCGGTTGGGGTTTGGTTTTGACTCAGCTGTTTTAGACATCTTTAATAGGGAGTCTCTTATTTTGGAACCTTAATTGTGATCAGGAATTTGAGTGTATTGCATTAAGCCTGAAAAATTTATCCCCAAAATTGGTTTAAATTTAAATCTGACATGGGGATCAAATTAGCACTAAAGTGTAATATTCATAACTCTAATATGAAATGTGTGCTTAATGGAGATTAAATCTTTTATAAGATTAGTGATTGAATGGAATGGAAATCAAATATTAGTACAGTATGGTGATATTACATGGCTCTAGATTAGTGTCATCCTGGGTATGGGACAATACAAGAATTTAAATTAACATTCTATTATATTTATTCTAAAAGCAACGACTTTCTTAAAATAAAAATTATTATTTCTCACCAATAGTGACATGCTTTTAATAAATGGAGAACAAAAATAATAAAACAAAATAAACAAAACTTAACCACTTTTTTTAAAACCAGAGAATGAAACCTGGTTAAAAAAAAACAAGGTTAAAGGATTTTAATTTAGATATTTATATTATTCATCTCTAAATGTGAAACATATTAAGATTTAATTGAAAGAAAGAATTTTGCATTTTTTTCAGTCAATTTTTGATTAAAAAAATTGAATGAACCATTAACAAATGCCATCTATATGTTATATTATCTATTTACCATAAAAATTTCAAAAACAAGGGAAAATTTAAAAAATAATAAACAAACATGGAAAATTTAGTCATTGCATTGGCAAGGTGGATAATTATAAATTAAAATGTTTTGATAAGACTTTTTTGACTAAACAGTTGGAATGTGCTAATATTCTTTTTATAGAAAATAAGTGCACAAAGTACAATTCTTAAATTAAAGTATGACAAAAGTTACTCTGAGTAGGAAAATTATTTAATAAATTAAGAGAAAATTTCTGTTTAAAATTGTTCAAGCTAATTTAACTAAAATATTCCTATAAAGTCAGGATTTTTAAAAAGATTACAATAAAATTAAACTAATTTGTTTTTGCATAAATTCATTTTTAAAATTCGAATATGTTAGCTTTTTTAATTTATTTCCTAAACATTTTAATGATGTTTTATTAACAACCATAAATAATAACAAAGTTAAAAAAACATTTTGATTTTAGGAGTTTAACATTTTTTAGGAATGATTAAAGTTGTTTTATTTCAAGATGGTTCCAGGATTATGGTGAAAAAAGTTAAGTCTGGCTTCCTGGCGGTGGCTATGTGCTTGTTTATGCTGTCTGATAATGATATGAAATCACAAAAGAGAAGAGAGCAGTTTGCAAATACATGATCAAGGACAATGATTACTTTTCCATCCTAAGCAAGGTAATAAAGCCACTAAGATACTAGTTGTGACTGAGAGTGAAAAAATCCAAGAAAAACATTATTGAGGAGAGAGGACAATAAAAGATCAGGATTCAATGAGACAGAAAATGCCAACTGATGTTGCATTTAAATTTTTGAAGATCATACTTGACAGGAAAGCAATTAGCCAGAAGAGAGTTCCACAAGTGAGAAGAAACTGCCATCAATCTAGTACTGCACTTAAATTTATAAAGTCTAGGTACCATAAAAAGTTCATTAGAAAAATTACAAAATGAAAATATTTATAGAAATGGCACAGGGAAATGGCAGTGGAAAAGTGACTGAAGACAAGATGCCAGGTCAGGACATTGCAGATTCCTTGGATTTTATCAAAAATGTCTAAATATATAGCAGGAGCATTAGGCCAGATGTGGCAGCAATAGTCAAAGCATGGACAAATGGTAGACTTATAAATATGTAAGATAAATTCTGGCAAAAAAATTGTCTAGCTTGACAGAGTGAACCAACTTTGCTTGCTTCCGACTTAGCAATTGATTCAATATGGTTTGATGACACATATCAGCAGAAAATGTTAGCCTGAGAAGGTGCAATGAGTCACTCTCCTGAAGGTTAGCATCAGTCATGCTGATGGAAGGTAAAAAGGGTTCTCTCCAACAATTAAAAGGGAGCAGTTTTCTTTTAGAGGTGTTAAAATTAACAAGCCACTTCTTGCCCCATTAAAAAACAGACTGTAGGTCATTTTTTAGATCACCTGCCAATTTGTCCTCATCAAAATGATCAGACTTACTATTAAGACAGGAGTAAATAGTTGTGTTATCAGCAAAGATACCGAGCTGAGAACTTATATAACAAACAGTGAGAAAATAACTTTACCTTTGCCAATTCCTGTCATGATATTTGCAAGCAGTGAGTTGAGGAGATGAAACAGATTTTCAGTGACTTTACTGAGTGACTCAGGAATGTGAAGGTTATATGTCAGCCCATTTCAAGAAATCAACATGAAAAGAATATCTACACAAATGTCATCAAACCAATCTTCAGAAATGCCAACATACACATTGATTATTCTGGGTTTAATTCAAAATTCAAACCAATATCACCTGAAGAAGACTGGAGCATACAATGGCCAAAACATTGTGAATATGACAATAAATATTAAGACAACAGTCCAAGTAATGTAAATAGTGTAATAATTGCATATATAAAATAGTTCTTCTCCATGTTCCAATCAATTCAATCATGATCACGAGTATTATTCAAATGTTGCTTTTGCTAATGATGGATGTTCACTAGAGGCTTTCATTTTTTTTTTTAAAAAAGATGAAATTCAACACTGTTCTGTTTAATGGCAAGGAAGAAAAATTCAACAATTTGTTAAATCAACCTTATTTGCTGAGATAATGGCATTATGTGAAAGCAAAGCGAGAAAGATTTTGTTTTTTTATATAGCCTACTATTAGCTGGCTGTTCTTCTCTCAGAATCGATTGCATCATAAACAATAAGACTTTGGTAGATGCTCTATACACATCCTGAACATAGGATTGCTATTGCAAGACATACAAAATACAAAAGAGATAATATTTCTTGGGTGGACATTTCACAGTAACAACAAAGAATATCCACAGCAGTTGCAATTAGTAGAGATTGATCAAGAGTATATGTCAATGGTAACGGTCAAACAGACTGGCTTCACTAACCTTTACCCCCACACCAAAAAACATTAATATGTAATTTGTTTAGGATACAAAGTGGTTCCTGTATAAAGCTACCAGGAGGCAGCCTGAATCTGTTAAATGTCCAAAACAAGGGTGGTGAAAAAGTCCAAATCCAATCTCACAACTCAAAAAGGCAGAAAAGATGAGTAAATATCGAAATCACAAGTCCAAGAGGCAAATTAAAATAGAGTTCAAAAATCCAACTCACAGATTCTAATGCAGTGAATACACTCTTGTTCACAAACCAAAAAATACGCTGTCCTCATCAAGAAAAGCAATAGCTTTTATTGTGGAGGCAAATTTTTCGAGTTGGGAAGGATAAAAAAATTAGCATATGTGAGGCAGTAATTAACTTGGACTTGTTATTTTTTTTTTTTTTCCAGCAAACTGTGTACAGGACACAGACTCTTTTTGGGGTAGATGATTTTCTCCATTTGTCACACAGCCATATGGAGTTATTTGCTGATCCAAGAAAAGATATTTAACTATTTGATTGATTTGATTTTGACAGTTTATTAACGCTTTGTGGGATTTTTAAGGCCAAAACAATTACAGTACCATATGTTGTCAAATGGTCCCCTATTTAAGTACTGACTGGGCTCAACATTGCTTAATTTTGGTAATCAAACAAGAACCAGTGTTTTCAGCACGAAAGATATTTAACACTGTCTGATGACACTGTATTTAGTATGACATTGCTATCTCTGCACCATGGCTGTAATCTCAATAATTATTGAGAAAGTTAAATAAACAGAAACTCTTGATTAGCATTATGTAATTACTTATCCCAATTAGCAAACACTAATTTAATCAAAATGACTTCAAGGTAGCATAAATGTGTCTACCACAGAAATAGTTAACAAGTATTTTTTAAAATACACATATTGCTGGATTCAGCTTCAATGCCCCTTAGTAAAAAAGTTGTCATAATTTTAAAAGCTTTCCCTAAATTATGAAATTATTTTAGACACTTACATATTGTGATGCCTTTGGCTATATCTTGTTTGGCTTTTATTTAAATCTATAAATAGAAATAGATTTGAAGCACATTTTGTTAAAAAATAATGATTACAAACATGTTTTTCAGAATTGCTTTGATCTTTTCATCTAAATGATGAAGGTTTTTCAGATAACAAAAATGTCAATAAAAGCTGGAAATTAATAAAACTATATACAAAAAAAGAAAAAGTAGTCATGAATAATATAAGGTCAGAAGACAATGGTCATGGTCCTCAGTAGAGTAAGAATCTTCACTTAAACCTTCTCTTAAAATTTGTTCTGTCAACCTCTTAAGATATTGTAACTTCCTGAAATTAATGGACATGAAATAGACAACATATTTTGAATTTTAAAGATCTAGGTGCATATTAATATACTACAAATTATTTTGAATTCATGCTACTTCAATAATGAGAACTTGGAATAGTGTGAGAAAAAAGAAAAACATTTGTCTAGCATATTTTTGTTAGTGTTATTCAAACTTTGGGAGAGTATAAGTCAGAGACAAAACAACTGGTAAATAGTGGAAAAAAATTCTGTTAATTTGACACAATTTTGTATTGTCAGGCCCCTAAATCCACTTCTCTGTATTGATATTGGTCATTTTTTAAAGTATCAAATTAAAGCTGTCATTTATTGATTTCAATAAAATTCCAATGACTATCCTTGCAAAAAAGAAGCAGAAAAAGCAATTATCCAGAACTGATCATCTACAAATAAATAATTAAACATGTGAGAGTTTTGATTTAACTTCAAATGATCATAACGTGGCAAATACTTGGAGTTAGGACAAAGTCAAACCTGTTCTGAAATTCTAAGACTGTCTACTTTCAGAATAGATATAGTGAATCAATAAAATCTGCCAAAACTTTTACCTAGGAAGCAAAATAAATTCTGCTTAAAAAGATGTGAAAATTTGCATTGAATAAAATGGATGTTAATCTGGAAATCTGATCTAGCAGAGGTGGGTTTAATGTATGATACCACTGCTTGGACATTAACTAAAACCCTTGTGTCTAAGCCTGATGGAACTTATACTCAGATGCTGATAGCTAAACTTGGAAACAACATCCAATTAAACCACTGCTCCATGGACCCATCCCTGATATTTCTACAATCTTACATGAACACAGAATGGTTCTGCTGGTGAGCAAAACAAGAACTTGTGAGTGATCTTCTGCTCTGGACAACTAGCCATGGCACAAGAAAGGTTGGTCACCCAGCAACCGCCTACATTGACCAACAATGTAGAGAAACAGGATGCTACCCTAATGACATTCCAACCTTGATGTGGGATCACAATGGATGGCATAATAGTCTCATCAATGTTTGAGTTAGCTCATTAGAACAAGCAATAAAAAAATCTTTAACTGCACTTAAACAAAACTCAATAAAATGGCAAGTACTAAGAAACCAGTACAATTTAAGTTAATTCAATTAGTGTCAACCCAACTGAGCTTAATTCCTTTATATATATAGTAGTTTATGCATGTTTGTGTGTTTGTGTGTCCAAGCAACTCCTCCACTCCCACTGGTCCAATTTCAATGATTCATAGCTCATTCAAAAGCCCTAGAAAAGTTAGGCACAAGAAATGATTTTCATTGAGCTCAGATTCAGGGTTGCCAAATTATGCGAGGTTAAAAGTATATATTAATACATTATACCAGCTGTTATCATTGCTTTCATGATTCAAGGGGAGTAACTTTTATTTTCCTTTTGTATCCAAAATTGCAGTGCATGTTTTATTATAAATAACTTAAAAGCTGCCCTATTGGGCGGCATTTAAGCTAGCTCCTGTGGAGGATTCTTGGTTTGGCTATCATCATAATAGCTAAGGAGGAGTAGATGCGATAGCCATCAATAAACTACAGAAGAACTCAAAATTGATCGCTGTATATAAGTATTGAATTAATGTTTAAGCTTACCGTTTAAAAGTTCAACGATAATTCTTCTGCTGCCACTTAATTTAAAGACAATTTGATGGACGTAGATCCTTATTTTCTGTACAAACAATTATTTTTATTTCATGGGGACAATTTATAAGATGAAATTAATAAGGTGTAAAGATGGGAAAATAGAAATTAGAATTACTTATACATTCAACATTTGAAGAGTTAGAGAAACATAATAGCTAATTAAGTAAAACCTATATTATGGAATCTATATGAATAAATGCAAAATAGGAGCTCATTTCTCCCACGAATTCTGAGATTAAAAAGCCCCAGCTCTACTTTATAGTAATTTGGTATTTACAATTTTATCTACAGGCCCCTTTAAGAAGCTTCCTGGATATATAAAAAAATTTTAAAAAACAAATTTGTTTCTGATAACTTTACATCTGATTAAACTCCCCCAACACTTCAACAAATTGAACATCATATTTGGCTACATCCATGATACATTTGTTGCTGTAATAGTCTCCACAATCGTCAATGATGACATGTCTAAGCACCAGTTTATCGTGACATGAAAAAAATAACTCACCCACCTCCACCCTCTGACCTTATTTTTCTATTTAGCGTAGATCTGACTTTCAATTGATTAATCAAGACATATCCACAAGTATATTTTTAATTCTCACCTTATGCCCCTCACCACTTAACTTTTAGAAAAGACTTTTTTATAAATTTCCCTAAAAAATAATTTTATCACCAGTTACCAACCATCACCTGAGGAAGTACAATCATAGTATTGAAACATGAAAGCTTTTGTGTAGCGATATAAAATGTTTTTATTAAAATCTCATATAATAAAAATATTATAATATTTTGCTCTATTTTGTATTGAGCACATTTTTTAAAAAGTAAATGCTACAAACTGTAAATTTTTTACTTCATTTGTTCTCTCTCCCCAAATATATATATAAGGAAGAGGTCATAGTAGTTCCAACAAGAGAAAAGTGTATATATTAAAAAGAAGAGAGAAGCCGTAAACGTTTTTGTTTGTAATGTGGATTTTTAAAAAAAATATTATGCTTTATTTTCCATAATTTTGCTACACAAGTTTCTGGTCTCACAACCGTCATCAGGCAAAGGGTGGAGATTTCCACATATTATTAAAAATAATTAACTTTTTCTTATGTTTTTCGATGTTAAATATTCTCAATATGAGACATTCTCTTTTTTGTATGTTAGTGACCCAAATGTCTCTTGAACTGGCAGTGAAAAGTACTGCGTGAAGGGTTATAAAATAATTAAGATTGGTCCGAGAAATGGTGAAGGAGTTATCGGCATTCTTATCTTTTAATGACCCCTGTGTGATCTATTTATATATATTCACATTCCACAGATACCCGTATGTGAGCATGTGTGCATGCATGTGAGTGGTTTGATCACTGTATTTGGCAATTTTGTGCGCATGTTGTGTGTTTTTGCATGTGGGATTATGATCTATTTAGTTCTGGTTTAAATTTGTTTATGAAGTTTTTTTCCTGTATTTGTAGGTAAGAATAATTGTCTGTTTGATATATTGGCATAATTTTAAATTTACCCTCGTTACATTTGAAGATGTGTTGTGATACAAAATGTTTTCTGTTGTCTGGTAATTTTATGTTGCATTTGTGTAGGGAGACTCTGTTGTTCAGTTGTTGGCTGATACCTATATATGTCTTCTTGAATTTTGTGCATTTGAGTGCATAAATCACATATTTGGAGTTACAGTTTAAGTTTTTATTTATTATGAATGTCATTTTGGGGTTTTCAAAAATGTAGGAGTTTCCTTCTATAATGATGTCACAAACCCCACATATTTTTTTGTTGGATTTTGTGACTCCCTGTATTGTGTGTTGGTTAAATTTGGATGAGATTAATATGTGTTTTAGGTTTTTAGCTTGGCATTTGCTTTTAATTATTTTGGTTGTTTTTAGTATATTTTTCAGTTTATTATTCTTGTTAAGTAGGTCTAGATGTTTTGTAATTTCTGTAAATAGTTCTGGATTGTTTTGGTTGTATGTTGAGACATATGCTAGAGTTTGTTTGATGTTACATTTCTTTTTATTTCTAAGTTGGTCTGAAGGAACTTTTTTTTGCAAGTTCAAAACCTTTGTTTATTAGTGTTGTGGGGTAGCCTCATTTTTTTAGAGTTTTATGTAGTTCTTCTAGGTGGGTTTTTTGGAGGTGTTTATCAGTCACTATAGTACAAACCCTACGTGCTAGAGAATAGGGGATGGATTTTAGGCAGCTTTTTGGGTGATGGCTCTTGAAATGAAGATATTGTTGGGTGTCTGTAGGTTTGTGGTTGTTTTTATTTCTAATGAGTATATCTAAAAATGGTAATTCATTGAAATTATATTCTTGCGTGAATTTGATTTTTGGGTGTAAGTTTTGAAGTAGACTGTGGAATTGGTTAATATCACCTCATGAGGATTTCCAGAAAATGTAGCAATCATCTAAGTATCTTTTCCAAGATTTAGTGAATTGGGTTTTTATACTTTCCCCATATATTTGTTTTATCCTTTCATACAGGTTTTCTTCTAGGTAAGCTAATGTTAGGGTGGCATATGTTGGTGCCATTTTTGTTCCCATTGTAGTACCCAGGGTTTGGATATAGTTTTTATTGTCAAATTCAAAGGTGTTATTGTTTAGAATTAGGTCTATACTATCGATAATGAACTCCTTAGTGAATCTTGGATGTAGTATTTCTGGATGTTTTTCAATCCAGAATGAGATTGCCTTTTTACCTAGTTCATTGGGTATGTTGCTGTATAGGCTACTAATGTCACTAATATATATATATATATATATATATATATATATAAAGCAATTTTTCCAAAGAAAGTAATGGATTTTTATTAATCCAACAGATCTTTTATCACTTTCAATGTTATTTTTAGTAGATACTCATATTTGAGTAGATGCTCCATTTATTTATTAAAAGATATATTTATTCATATTTTTTGACAATTCAGACCAGGCAGGTAGAAGAATATAAATAAATATACTGTTTAATAAATAAACTGAGCATCTACTCAAAGACGGGTATCCACTAAAAATAACATTTAAAGTGATAAAAACACATTACTTTCTTTAGAAAAATTTATATATATATATATATATATATATATATATATATATATATATATATATATGAAAATAAAAAAACTTCCTGTATTTGGATTTATTCAATTCAATTTAAAAATATAACACTTTAAATTGTACCACTTAAAACACTTTTGATTTTCTTTGCCTTACACTTATTTGTACACACCCTTGATGCTAATTTATAGGAGTCAAAAGCTTGAACACCACCTTGATTTTAAATATTTCTTTTTTTACTTCTGCAGCAGTTAGGTTTGCAGATGATTATTCACATTTCACAAAAGACGATGATTAAATTTAATAGACATAAAATGATTTTACTTTTCAATAACTATAATTATAAGCTACAAATTTAGAGAGTAAAAACTTCAATGAAATATGCTTAAAAATTACCAAGTTTTCATCTGAAATCAAGAAAATACGAACTTTAAGCAAATTGGTCACAATACTTGGAAAGAAAGAAGGCATCAGTTTAAACTGACACCAAGAGGATATGTTGTACCTCTTGAATTGGACTCAGTGGTCTGCCCATCGTTTGGCATGTGTTGGATCTGCCACAAAAGTCCTTTAATTTGGTTTCAAGCTATAGCTTGAACAGTAATTTAGCTGTTTATAAACCAATTGTTAAGCCGAATATATAAAACCCTAACCATAGTTTGAAACCAGATTAAAAAACTAAATTCAATAACTTTTCATATTTACACATAAAACCGTACATGGATTCATTTTTTCTAAAATTTTATGTATTATTTTTAATAAAACTAATTAAAAAAAAAAAAAAAGAAAAAAAAAGTTAATCAACTTTTAAAATTTAATACATAAATGGTCAATTTTAACATTTACTGTTGTTTGACAATAGTCAGGTTCAGAGATTAACAAAGTAAAAAAAGCACAAATATATTTCAATATCTAGTCCCATCATCCTCAGAATATAGACAAGATTCTAATTGCTTACTAGAAATAAAGTAAATGAATTACAAGAATACATAAAATAATAAACAATCACCTCAAAATACTGATTAAATCAACTAAATTTTTATTTTTTTATTTTTAAAATTAAACACTGAATAGTTTTCTTAATTTAAAGATACTTTTAAATTCAAAAATTGATGAAAAAGTTTTATCTAATATATAAAGTTCAAAGTTTGTATGTCTGCTTGAAAAATTCTAAAAATTAATTGAATATATCAAATTGGTTTTCTATGTTTGCAAATAGTATGCAAAACTGACTTCAGACAAATGCCATGAAAAGGAAAATAATAAAATTGTTGTATAATTTTTTTCCATCATTAAGCTGTGAATTTGATGTCCCTTGTATGTACATACATACAAGCTAGTGCTGAAATGTTCCCAACACAACCCACTTCCCAAAATCTGACTAAATGATCAAACATTTTTCTTTCTTTTTCTTTGAGCTTCTTGGTCAAGCAAAAAACTCCTCAGCAACTACTCATACATCTCCTTCCTCTCTCTCTCTCTCACACACACACACACACACACACACACACACACACTTAGAAAAATAAGTAAATTTACAAGTAAATCCAAAGCTTTTAATTGACTAGTACAGATATACTGTATAGCAATAATTCTATATATTAAAATTATGAAAGGAAACGTTAAATCAAAAATCATTATAAATTATTCACACTCAAAATTGACATCTGTGAACTAAAATCTAAAAATCTCTACTGGATGTAAAAAAAATATTTCATGGATTTGGATTAGGTCTACATTTTATAAAGACTTCATTTAATGAAGATTTGAAGGAGAAAAATATATTCCCCTCTACACATCTACTGCCTAATTGAAAAAAAAAAAAAACAATTGTGATACTCTAGATTAATTATTTCTACACTTAATATAATGTTTCCTACTTATCCTAATAAGTATCAGAATCCTTAAGAATCTTTTTAGCTCTATTGAAAACAATATTCTCATTCATTTACAGTGTAAAAGGGGAAAGTAAGTAAATAAATTAACTCAGTATGTACCTTGTAAAGTAACAGATCAAACAAAAGGTGATCGTTGATAAGGTTTTCTTAGAATTACAAAAAGACATTTTCAAGACATTCTACAGATTTAATGAATTTTATTTTTTAATCCAACATATTTTTATTCTTTATGTTATTTTTAGTGGATACCTGTATCTGAGTAGATGCACCCTTTTTTTAAACAGTGTTTATTTTCTCTAATGGCCTATGCACCTGAGAAAACTTAAGAAAATGTGCCAGCCAACAGGATTTGACTGCAAATAGGGGACCCATGCTCAAATCCTGCTGGAGGGCACATTTTCTTTAAGTTTTTTTTAAGTGTGCAGACCGGTAGACAAAATAAACACTGTTTAAAAAATAGAGTGTCTACTCAAATATAGGTGTTCGCTAAAAATAACGTTTGAAGTAATAAAAGTAAAAGAAGATATTTTCTACAACACAAAGCCATATCTACTAGATCATCATCAAGAGACTTAAAGCAACAGAAATGTGGTTCTACAGAAAGATACTGAGAATATCATGGACTGAACATGTGAACAACAACAAAGTTTTAGAAAAAATGACAACAAATGACACACAGTTGAAATTTATAGGACACATAATGAGGAAAGGGGGCTTGGAAAATTTGATACTCACAGGATAGATTGAAGGCAAGAGGGACAGAGGAAAACAACACAAACTACTTAGCGAGCTTGAGTAAATGGATGGTAGAACAAGATTTAGGAGAGATAACAAAAAGACAATTTAAGAATTACAAAGGACAGGAAACTGCGGAAAGTTATGATAACCAACGTCCTGAAGTAACACAACATATAAAAGAAGATAGAGTAATTAAAAAAATCTTGCAGCCAGGAAATGATTGTATTAATCTACATTCTACAGTCAAGAAATAGTTGAATTAATCTACAGCCAGGAAAAGGTCCTATCAAGCAACAACCAGGAAAATGTCATATCAAGCAACAGCCAGAAAATGGTTGTATCAAGCTAGAGCCAGGAAATCGTTGTATTAATCTACACACTAAATTTATGTTGAATTTATAAAAATGCCTTGGAAAGGCAACATGGATCAACTGGTAAAGATAATACTTCCTTAAGTACCTATAAATTTTTATCTATTTTGTAAAATAAAAAAGTAGTTTATTTAATTTAGGTATTCATTAAAATTGAAATATCCAAATTTAATAATATGAAGGGATGCTGAAAAGTTTTCAGCTTGGTCCACTACCCAAAATAAATATTTTAATGACCATACATCAGAATACCAACTTTGATAAAGCAGTTGGACAGTTAACTTATTAGCACCTCCTAAAATACATTAAGATCACATTCAGTATAAAACTAATTTTTTTAAATTCCAATTTATTTTTATGCTCCAAGTGTTTTAAAATAGGCTCTCATATTCTCTAACTATAGAGTACAAGACTGCTTTTAATAATGACCCAAAAATCCAGAAGATTTAACTTATTCCTAAGAATTCTAGGTCTTTTACATCAACCAAATTAACTTAGAGTGTGATCTGTCTTAGCATTTTTTCTTAGCCCTTAGGATGCTGAATAAAGGTAGACTATAGATTTTTTTAATCATCTAATCTTATTAAAATAAATCAAGTGTGTACATTTCCATTTTGTGAGATAGTGACCTATTTTATATATTTGATAACTGTGGTTATTGTTTATTATCACTGATAGGAACCAATAAATAGATAAAATAAAACATTCAACTTTAAAAAAAAAAAAATTTATTTACTGAAATATGAATGCTTCTTACATGAAGTAAATTAGAATATGTCAGCTGAAATAGTGATTATTATTCAGACTGTACCATACTGTACGAATTACTGTAAAAATTTACTATGTTAATTATTTATTGTTTTGCTTTTAGACTTATAATAAACATATTAAACAGATGAGATGAAATAGATTATACCAATTTTTTCATGTTGTAAGTAAAATCATAAAATAACAAAAATATCCAACAAAAATTACCTAACCACCACAACTATCATGTTTAAAAACAGACAGAAATACCACAAATTAAAAACATTGTGTTTATTCTTCAAAAACATTTTAAAACTAAGCTGTTGAATAAAAATAAAAAAATAGTTTGCACATTCTTAATTTATGAGCTGGACCTAATACTTCTTAAGTTTTTTTTTAAAAAGCTTCCATAATATGATATCATCAAAGTATTAACCAAAACAAAATTATTTGCAAACATAACTAAATCATTGCACTGGCAATTTAAACAATATACAATGTATCAGACTTAGGAAAAGTTCATAGATATTATTACAGACATGCAAACAAAGAGTCTTGTATATAAAATAGTAACTAAATATCTTTCAAAAGGTAATTGTTTAAAAAAAGAATACAAAAATAAATAATACTGGCTCTTCATTGCTAATAACAGGATTTTGGTAGCAACTTACCTGTAAACTAATGAGATCATCTGAGTGTGCCCTCTTTGTGGTCATTTTGTGGGTCCAGTTATCCATGATTCATATAAAAGGGTTTTCAGTATAAGGGCAAAAAAGAGCATGGACTGACAGGTGAACATGAAGCAAAAATCTAGTGGTCAATGATTTGGAAGATTACATTCGGTTTAAAAACATCAGAGAATAGAAGATACTAAAAAGTCATAGATGAGATTGAAAGAAAGACAGAAAAAAAGAAAGAAAGAAAGCTACTGGCCCCTGTCAAGAGGGGGAGGAGGATGCCAAATGAAGATTAATATCCTATTACTTGTGCACGCTTGTTTGTTTTTAAGGTAGAATCCGTGTAAATACGTTGTTATTTTATATTACCTCAAATATAGAATAATAGGCCAAGATTCATTAATTAAATCAGCCAACTGGCAAATGGCTATTGAAGGTAACAGTAATGGCAGCTGGAAGAAAACAAAAAAGTAAAAAAAAAGTAATGACTAAACTGGAAACTAGCCAAACGGGTTGTATATAGAATAAATTAGTACAGGTTCAGTATTTAGCAGACATTAATATTTTTCCAAAAATTTTCTTGCAGCTTCAACAAATATAGTAATTTAAGAAAAAGAAAAAAGTGAAAAACAAAAGAGAAATAATTCAGTACTTGGCACTAACACCACCTGGTGATTAAAATTGTTATCAACAAAAAGATAAATAACATTTGATCACAAAGCAAACCTTAATGATTACTTTATAATTCTTTTAGTATGGTCCAATTCAGTGATAATCTGGAAGGCAAGTAGATAGCTATAGCTAGCAGTAGACAACAATTACAACAGCTATACAGCTGGTTAACCAATAAAATCACCAGCTAGATATGCTTCCATGCCTACAACTCCAGGACAACTAGAGAGATCTTGTGTTATAAAAAAAAAAAGGGAGGGAAAAATCATCAACAAAGCAAAAAAAGAACAAATCAAATATCTAAAACTAAAAGTGTCCTTAAAATAACATGAACAGCACTGTTCTATTGTCATCACAACAGGTGGTAAGTGACCTTAATTCAGGTAATAACGGACTCCTCTGCTCACCAAAAGAGTATGAGTTGGCACCCAATAGCCTTTAAACTTGGGTATGTGATATGTGTGTGTGTGTATACAGACACATTGTGATAAATGATGTGTGTGTATGTGTGTGTCTGCCCGTACATTGTGGAAAATGAAGTGATTTCATTGCTAGACTGAGGAGAATGATATTTACTTTTGACAGCTGTCAGAGAAGCAGCTGGCTGGACTGAAGTATTCCAGGTCAGACACAATTTCTGCTAAATTAAATGTCCACTGTGTATCCTCCTCCCCCAAGCACTGACACAAGTATCCCTCCACCTGACTGCCTAGTTATTCTCATCTAGAGTTACTGGTGGTAGAACTGGCAATTCCTAACCTCATCTTAAACCAGATCTTTTAATCATGTTTCAATCTGCTAAACATAAATTTAATTAAACTAATTAATTTGCTGTGGTCTTAACATTAACTCTGAGATTAATACAGCATTATTTGAGGAACAAAGAATGGCCTGGAAACTAACTTGAATTCTCCATAATCAATAAGTATCTAGAATTTGTTTCCATGGAAACTGATTGAATGATTTAATTCAGATGTGATGCATACTACAGCAAAAAGTTTAAATCCCTGTAAAATCTGTAAAAATAATAAGCTTGTGTTTGTGTCCATGTACTCCTAAAGTTTAAAAATCAATCATCAAAGTAACATGCAATTTCATTATTGTGCATAGGTAAAATATTTGACAGAAATTTATTCTTAATCATAAGAATTTCATAATTTGTAATAAATGCACAAAAAGAAACTTGTTTTGAATTGGTCCCCATAGGGAACACTGATGAAGTTCTAGTAATTTTTAATATACCATCAAATATGGTAATTACCTTTGGTACATCTTTTCAATCTTATTGTTAGAATTTGAAATAAATATTCATATAAAAAAAACTAAAAAAAAATAACTAAATATTATATACATTGTTGTAAAAAAGAAGACACTCCTAACTTACTTACATAGTACAGTAGTCCTTTACTTATACAAGGACCCCCACCCCCAAAAATACATGGAAATCTTGTAAATTTGACTAAATACAAAAGGATGAATGCATAGGAAAAAATATTTTGTAATGCTCATTTTTAGGAGAGACTTTGTAATTCAGATACATTTTTCCATTACCCATGATTACATTACATGATTCGCACCATATCACCCAAGAAGTAATGGACAGGCAGAGCATTTTGTAGACACTTTCAAGAGAGCACTGAAGAAGGCGAGAGGTACTCTCACTGATACGACTATACAGGAGTTTTTGCAGGTCTATCGTGTAACCCCTAATAGCAGTGTTCCATCTGCCAAGATGCCAGCAGAGGTCATGCTTGCCAGGAAAATAAAATCGCCATTTGACAAATTCCTTCCGAGTGAAACGAAAGCGGGAAATAGGAATAAAGTGCTTAAAAAGCGCTTTAAGATCAATGAAAAGTTTTTTTTTGTGTATTTGGGAATAATAAAGCTCACTGGGAGATAGGAACAACAGACAGACAAATTGGTAACATGATTCACATGGTTCAGGGACCGAAGTTTATACACAAACGTCATGTAAACCAAATTAGAAAACGGTATGAAAGTGTAGTCGACAGGGAACTCATAGAACATGACACTATGGATGTTGTCTTTGACATGTTTGAGGTTCCAATACCACAATCAGAGGCAGAGCTCATAAGGCCCAAAAAGAAAAAGGAAATTTACAGAACCTTTAGAAATTAACCCGAAAAGATATTGAACTTCTTTCATTTCTTACCATGTCTACAGAAAAAGGAAAAGAATGAATAAAAATCCCATCTCCTCACTTATGAACTTTGAATTACCAGAAAAGCACAATACATATTGGATTATTGGAAATTATTAACATTAAGATTAGTAGGAGAGAAGGCCCTGAGAGAACAGTTGAATAGATTGAACGCTGAGTCATCCGACACATACTCACTAGTCGTGTAATACTTTTCTGTTGTACTTACTGTTTAATATATGATATATCTGTAACACTTGTTTTGTTATTTCTTTAACCATTTACGTGGTCACAACTAGGGCCAAAAATGAAATTAATAATGTATTATACAATACTGTAAGAGAACTGCCCATAACATTGGAGGAAATAAGAATTAAGTCAGAAAAATATGGCTTCATGATGAAAATGAAGTAATTAAGATTTAAAGACAAAAATATTACTGGAAATAATGCATTTTCATTATATAATAATGTACTTATGTACACAGAAAAAATTGTGATACCAGCATTGTTGCAAAAACATATGCTAAAGGAATTTCACATAGGACATCCAGGAATTTCTAGAATGAAATCCTTAATGAGATATTATATTTATTAGCCAAAAATGGATCAAGATATCAAATTTAGTGAAATCATGCAGAGGTTGTCATTGATGGGCTTGTATTTAACCTGAAATAGTCTGCAATTTGTAATAGCTCCGATTTTTGTAAAACTTCGACTGATTCACCCAGATCGGCTAAACTTTAAAAATTTTCCCCAAAAAAAGGCATGTTTTCGTTTTGTTTTTTTTTTTTTGTGAAATACGTATTGAGTTGGTTTTTTTTATACGATATTATCGAGTTGGATGAGCCCCCAATTTGTTACATGTTGATAATTGTAACAAAGGAAAAAGAATGATTTGCCAAAACACAGAGCTAAATCACAAACAATATTTAATTTACTGAAAAAACACAAAATAAAATATATACAAGATATACAATTGGCTATACAAAACTGAAAACAGAGTTACTGGCGAAGTGTTACGAGGGAGAAGGGAGGAGAGTCAAGTGTCTTTACTACGTTAGGGCTAGCGAAGTAATCTAGTTGCTATTACTGGAAATCCACAAGTGTGTGTAAATAAAGATAAATTCCTAGTTTGGTCAATGAAAATAGTCAAAACTATTTACAAGATTTGTTCCATGAAATTCTCTTTTTGGGTTTTTGTTGGTCAGCAACTTTTTATAGAGATTCTTTCGGCTGGATATAATAATCCTCGAATCAAAAGCCGGAGTTGATACTGGCAGCAATTCCTTTTCCCAACTGGTAACCCTTTACCCAAAAACCTATTTTATAGGGGCTAACACCTAATTTGCATATTTCTAGATGTTTCTCAAGTTATCTAGATTCTTCTCGAATATACTGGAATGATCTAGAATCTTCCAAACGTTCTATTTCAAATTTCTCTATTTTACAACTACTTCATGAAAGAAAACTTTTTTGTATTAACAGGAAAGACTCAGTAGAATCCCTTACTATAAATTTTAACCTTATTGAGACTTTCTTTTTATAGAAATGCATCCTTGTAGCAATATACATAAATTTTTTGCTTTTTTTTTTTTAATATAAACTATGGGAGATGCCCATTCACTATATTCAATCTTTGCCAGAACTCCCATTTCCTCAAGTCGATTCAACTCCTCATCAATTTAATTTAACAAGGCAAATGGAACGTTACATTTTTCCTTAAAAACTGGGTTTACACCTGACTTTAACTGAAACTTAGCAGACATTTTTGTGCATTTTCCTAGTCCTCCACTGAAAACGTTGGGAAAATATTTTAGTTCACCTTTCAACTTTTCTGCTTCGTCAGTCAAATTTTCAACTTTTTGATTTAATGTGTTAATAGGCATATCCCAAAGTTGAAACTGTTCTAACCAATCAGTCCCAAACAAATTACCCGTATTCTTCATAATATACACCTTTAGTTTTAAATGACATGTTCGTTATAAGGTCACCCATAAACTTAATAGGGTCGCCAATTACACTTTTAGCTATTTGATTTGTTCTTAACAAAGTCAGCATACCCAGTTTTTTCCATGTTTGATAATTAATTACGGATAAGTCTGAACCTGAATCAAGCTGTAGCATTATATTTTTGTTAAATATTTGCACTTCAATATATTTCCTGATGTCACGACTTTCTGGTTCATCAGACTTGGTAATTTTTACAAAATTTTTTTGTCTTGTTCTTAATCCTGCAGTGGGAACTTTTGTGTCCCAATTTATCACAATTAAAACATTTTTTATCTTTAAAAGGACAATCTCTGTACCAGTGTAACTGACTACATCCGAAATATGGTCTTGACAGCAAAGTAACTTTATTTTTTTGATGACCCTTTTTAATTTTTCTTTGGCGTATTTTTTTAATATAAGCTATGCCACTCTGTTCGATGTTTTTTGAATTCTCTCTGATGCTCACAAAACGTTGGCAATCTTCGGCAACTTGCTGTAAAGTAACGTCGAGCTCGTTTTCAAGTTTGTTGTGTACTCTACAATGTATTTTGGCATCTTTCGCTGAAATCAAACCCTGGATGAAAATCAGGCATTTAAAATTATTGGCGCTTAATTCTGCCAATTTTAAGCGATCGCAGTGTTTACTGGGTACATTTGTGAAAGTAATATAATCTTCGTCTTCTTTGCAGGTGAGATTCATGCATTTCTAACGCTTGTAGAAGAGTTCTGTTAATGATTAAATTGCCTTTTTAAATTTCAAGTCACTGGTTTTCTTAGGCAAAATATAGTTAACAAACTTAGGAAATTTGGCACAGCAGAATATACTGAGTAGGCGGCGAACCTTTTTATGGTCAACCCAACTTGCACAATCCGTATTGTATAAGTCCTTGTAACGTTTAAGGTACAAAACGAATGTAATTTCTTCTTCAGGTGCAAACATGAAGTTTTCAATAGCACTCCATATAGCATTTTGAGAGAACGCGTTTTCGATGTCCTCATTTTGGCTTTTGATGGATATATTATACAAGTGCTTTTGCTCATTCTGTGTTTGAAGGAGCATTTCTTCCAGTTTCTGTTGTCTAACCTGAATTTCTAGGTGCAATTCCTCAAATTTCTTCTGGTATTCTGCATGTTCTCATTGGAATTTCTTGTCTTTCTTGATATTTCTGTTCCAACAGTAGCTGTTGTTCCTGTTGGTGTTTTATCAACTCTAGCATTGCACTTTTAAATTCGTCCATTTTACTGTGGTGGTATGTAAAATTAAGAAATGAAAGGGGTGAATTTTTTTTTTCTCTTTACCCTCTTAACCAACAATAAGTCTGTTTGACTTGTATGATTCTTTTACTGAAAAATTTAAAAGCAGGAGAGGGGGTAAAATTTTACTTTACCCTATTAACGAAAACAATAAGTCTGTTTGACTTGCACAGTTCTTTTACTGACTTGTTGGAATGGAAAAAATAACAATGTTCACCAACCTTCTTCCCAACCACTGAATTGAACTTGTAGAAATCCTATTGTTTTGAGGAGTTTCTTTTTTTTCACTGTCAGTGTTGTAATTAACACTGGATACCCTTTTGTCGTGGAGTTTGATTAGAATTCCTTTCTTCACCACTGTTGTAGACACTGGCAAAATTTTTTTTGTGATTTAATGTGAAGTCCGTTTCTTCAAATCCTTCATTGCCAAAATGTTATAACCAAGTAAATGGTTAAAGAAATAACAAAACAAGTGTTGCAGATATATCATATAATAAACAGTAAGTACAACAGAAGAGTATTACACGACTAGTGAGTGTGTCGGATGACCCAGCAGTCAATCTATTTGACTGTTCTCCCAAGGCCTTCTCTCCTACCAGTCTTATAGTTGGCGGAAGAGTCCAACAGATTCTTCAGAGGGAGGACACCACAACGGCCATCATCGCCACAATTACTGTCATCAAATGGTTTTCAGAATTTTGATATTGGTCTAGCTAAACCATCTGTATGACTTAATTTTTTAGATGGTAGAAACTCCATTTTATAATTATAGTTTAATAGGATAATTCCCAAGCGCTGCAGTCTATTTGCTGTATGTGTGGGGACACCCTTTTTTTGATCCATATATGGACAATAATGGATGATGATCTGTCTGTAGTATGAATTCTCTACTATGTATGAATTTATGAAAGTTTTTCATAGCAAATATTATGGCCAATGCTTCCTTTTCTATCTGGCTGTAGCTTTTTCACCTGCAATTAATGACCTTGAAGCATGAGCTATCGGTTTAGTTTTTCCACCCTTATATTTGTGTAGTATCACCACTCCAATACCTGAATCACTTGCATTTGATGCAATGACAATCTTTAATTTAGGGTCAAAATTAGCTAGTGACAAATCCGACATTAAGACTTTCTTGATCTCTTCGAAAGCACTTTGACATTTATCTGACCAATTCCATTTCATATCTTTCTTCAGCGAGTTATTCAAGGGTGCTCTTAATTTGTGCATAATTACTATTATATATATATATATATATATATATATATATATATATATATATATATATATATATACATACATATATATATTATATATGATAGTAATTAGGAAACCCTAAAAATGCTTATAACTTTGTTACATTTGTTGGAGCAGGCATGTCTTTTACTGCGCTCGCCCTTGAAGGATCCAGTCGTCTACCATTTTCATTGATAATTTGTCCTAGATATGTAAATGTGGACATAAACAATTTGTTTTTTCCTTCACTGATATTAAAACCGTATTCTTTCATTATCTCAAACTTTTTTTTACTTCTTCTGTATGTTGCTTTTGGGTCTTACTTTTAATAAGTACATCATCTAAATATGCTTGTGCACAATCCAAACTGGCAAGCATCATATCCATTATCAGTTGGAATATGCTTGGTGCTACCTTTATAGTGAAAGGAAGTTAGTTAAATTTGTATAATCCTCTACGAGTGTTAACTGTTAATAGTTTTGAGCACGCTTTGTCTACTAATACTTGTTGGTAAGCGTCTGACAGGTCCAATTTAGAAAGAAATTTACTACCATTTAATTTGGCAAAAATTTCCTCTGGACTTGGTAACGGGTAGTTATATAGTTTTAGACTTTCATTTAACCCCGTTGAAAAATCAGCACATACATGGATTTTATTATTTTTTTAACAGAAACTGTTGGTGATGCCCATTTGGAACAGTCTATTTTTGAGATCACACCTAATTTTTCTAGTCTGTCTAATTCCTTATTAATTGGTTCTAAAGCTGCAAAACGTACACACCTTTTTGGCTTAAATGTCAGCATTACATTCTCTTTTAATTCAAATTTAGCTTTAGTTTTTGTGCATGTCCCTAGACCTTCTGAGAAAACACTTTTTCAATTCATTTTTTAATTTTTCAGTTGCTATATTAGCGCCACAAGTAACAATATTTATTTGGTTGCAAAAAGAGTTAACTGAAATGTCCCAAAGATCAAATAATACAATCCAGTCCATTCCAAATAAATTAACAGTATTCTTTAATACAAACATCACTACTTTTTGGTTTTTCCAACAAAAGAAATGTTATAGGTGAATTCACCTAAATAGTTCAATCTCTTTCCTGAAACTCCATGCACAAATTTATCAGAAGTCAATAAACTGGGTTTATCCATTTGCTCCCATGTCTGTTCATTTATGATAGTGATATCAGATCCTGTATCCAGTTGTAATTTTATTTTTACATTATTAATTTCCACAAAAACAAATTTCCTCTTTCGAGATGTTTCTAACTCAGTTAAAGACACATTCAAAATCTTGTTAATTTTCTTTTTATGCTTCTTATCTTTACTCCATGTATTTATCATGTTCACACACGTTTTATTTTTACTCCATTTTTTGTATCTGCAACAAGTACTTTTGTGTCCTACCCTCCCACATTCGTATTATTTTTTGTTCTGGAAAAAACAATTACTTTTGAAATGCTTACATCCACAACCATGCAACGTATTAGGTCTTTAGTCTTTTTTTACTGTCCTGTTAGGAGTTGAAAATTGTCTACAGTCTTTTCTCTTAGATGGTCAGATGCTATGTACTTGTGAAATGTCTCTTTCCTCAATCTATGCGGTACTGAGTTTTAGATTTACAATATGTTGACACTCTTCCGCTATTTTCTGGAGAGTTAATTTGAGATCCATTTCTAATTTAGCAAGTATCCTGGATCTTATTTCTGGGTCCTTATTAGAAGTTAAACCCTGTACGAATATTAGGCATTTAAATAAATCAGGAGTTAATTCATTTAACTCTAACTTCTCACATTCTCAATTCATGACTCCTACAAATCTTTGTTGTCACACTTTACTAAGTTAAGACATTGCCATTGTGTATTAAATAATGAGCTCCTATCACCAAAAATTTTTCATAGTATTACAGTTTCATCAAAATTTATCTCAACTGTCAGCAGGGAGCAATTTCCTTAATAATAAATGAATTTTCTTTTCATCATTTCAACACAAACCATCCCTTTTGAAGATACTTTTGTATCTTCTATAAGCTGGAAAAGTTATCCCTTTGTCTGGATTGTATACAAATTCACTGATTGAATTAGCAACAACTGGAATGAATGAATCTGAAGTCTTTTCTTCCGTAGTTTTAGTAAATAATTCAAAAAACTTCTCTTGTTGTTGCTGTTTTAATTGCTGTTTATGTTGTTCTTATTGTTGCTTTTGTAGTGCCAACATCTGAATTATGACAGCTTTTAGTTCTTCCATTTTGCTGTATTCATTTCTATGCTTGGTCAGCTCAGGAGATTTTTGTGGCCTAACATATGTGCTGATTCCTTAAGTTTACAAATTTTCTAATGGTGTTCTTTGTCTATGATCTCAACCTGATCCCACAGAGGGCGGTGATCTCCCTTTTCTCTCCATATATGGTCAGCCACACCTGATTTTCCACTTCTCCTCGTGTTACAGCTTTCTGGTGTTCTTGAAGCCTTACCTTAAGGTAGTGGCCTGTCTCCCCTTTATATTTCTTTCCAGAGCTGCATGAATACAATATGGGAACCAATAATAAGGAGTGCCAGAGAAAAGTGATAATAACAACAAAAATTGCAATATGAGCTCTGGTAAAAAACATATGGATACAGCAAAAATTGCAATATGAGCAGTGGTAAAAAATGTTTGCTGAAGACATTAGGTTTATAATAACCAGAAATTCATACACAGATGTCCTCACGTGGCACAGTGGATAAAGGCTTAGTGGATAAAGGTTAGATCCAGCGACAAGTCCTAAAGAGTGTGAGTTCAATAACCGGTTAAGGCAGTGGAGAACTTGGAGAGGGGAATAACAGGAGATAATTGACATCCAATAAACATGGCATGTAGAACTAGAACAGTCCACCCCAGTGAGCGAAATAAAGGGTTCAGTTTGACATTCCAACCATTAAGAAGGCCAGAGCATACAACGGCCGAAATGTTGTAATAAATATGGTGACAAAGATAAGGACAATAGTCTGAATAATGTAAATAGTGTACATAATACCTCATCTCAAAAATATAGACAGATATATATATATATATATATATATATATATATATATTTTTTTTTTTTTCATTTACACATCATGTGATCTAATTATTTTAAGATGAGGTCGACTGTACTTGCTCTCTGGTAATCTGAGTTCAAACCCAAGTGTCAGAAGTGACACTTTGTTCCTATATGACAAAAAGGGAAGGCTTTTGGTTGTGAGGTAAGCTGGAATTTTAGCTATTTCTTATATATATATATATATATATATATAAGAAATAGCTAAAATTCCAAAAATTATATATATATATATATATATATATACACACACACACACACACACACACACACAAGGTAACCAAAAGAGTTCTGTCCGTTTTTAAAGGAAAAAAAGAACGCTTCACAGTATGTGTAACTTATATTTAGTCTTCGAAGTAATTGCCATTGGCATCCAGCAACTTCTGCCAATGTGTCTCCAACTGTTCAATGCCCTTGCTCGGGGGGTTTTGAAGCAAAGAAGTCCGTGAGGGCTTTGCGCAAGTCTGCTTCATTGGTGAAGGATTTCCCACGAAGATGATTATCCAGGGAGTAGAAGAGGTGGTAATCGGATGGCGCAAGGTCAGGTGAATAAGGTGGATGGCACAAAGTCTCCCACACCCAAGTTGCTGCATGGTATCCCTGACCACTCATGCGACATGCGGCCTGGCATTGTCATGGAGGAAAAGCAAACCTTTGCGATTCACCAGTGCTGGCTCCTTCTGGCGCAATGCCTGTTGCACACGTTTCAATTGCTGCAAGTATAGGTCTCCAGTGACCATTTGGCCCGTTGGTAGCAGTTTATAATGAACCATTTGACGACTTGTCCACCAGACACAAAACATAATTTTGTGTGGGTGCATAGGCGGTCTTGCGGTGTGAGGGACAGCATCCTGAGGAGCCGACCAATGTCTGGAACGCTTGGGGGTTTCGTACAGAACCCACTTTTCATCACTGGTAAGCACTCGATTGAATAAGGATGCGGTACGGTGGCAAGAAAGCAGCGATACGCAGGCTGCCACTCGTTGTCCCTTGTGGACCTCCAACAGCGTTTGTGGAACCCACTTGCTCAGTTTGTACGTCTTATCTAGGCGATGCAGGTGAACTCTGTTTCATCGGAAACGTTGAACTGTCTTGCAAGTTCACCACACGTTAGACTACTGTCCTCTTCAATGGCCACCTTCAGGACTCCGTCATTCAAGACCTGTGGTTGTCCACTGCGAGGCTCATTATGGAGAGACAAATCTCCTGACTTGAATTTTCGAAACCAACGCCTTGCAGTACATTCATCCGCAGCACTATCCCCAAATGCTTGACATATGCAGCGACTTGATGCAGCTGCTGATAAGCCCACTTTGAAGTCGTAAAGCAAACAGCCCCGAACGAGATCTCTAGACACTTCCATCCTTCTCACAGCTGTCCAGCTTATAACTGATAGCCGGGCACGGTGCGCGTTTTTTATAACGTCTCATGTTCCTACTTCCGGTTGTCTGAATTTGAATACAATTGCTACACACATTTCGTATATATTTCAACTTCATTCAATGACTAATCAAAAAACAGACAGAACTTTTTTGGTTACCTTGTATATAAGCCAAATGTTTGGGGCCACCCTCTAGATTTAATAATTAGTACGTTTCACACATTCTTTGGTTTAATTAATTCCTACTAAGCTAGGATGCTGAAAATATTTAAGCCATTAGTGCATGACAACCAATTTTTTTAAAGAGAAGGTTACCTAAAATTTAAAACCTGTCAGGAAGTGAAAGTTCAAAGTGAGCAAGTAAATTAGTTTTGTAAAAAGCACTTAACCATCAATCTTTAGGTATTTCCTACAGTGGCCCAAAACTTTTGGCCGATAGTGTATATATAAAATGTACATCTACAATAAGAGGGGAGGGGATCAAGTACTTAACTTTAGTAACTGACATAGCTTATTTAAATCCTAAAACATGACCCAGCTTGAAGATATAACAATATTTAAGATGAAAAGAAATCAGTTTTAAAACAAGTTCAACAGCTAATAAAAATGAAAGTAAATAGACAAATAATGTTTGTAGAGATATTAGGCCCATTGAATAAAAAGGGTCCTTTAGCTTGTAATGTTTTTAAACAGAGCCTGAATAAATTGAAGTCCTTATACCTTTATACTGGCCTATAATACTCTGTATCTCAATAGTCATAATTGTCTTTATGAACTTGTAAAATTTATCAAAAAAAACAAAAAAATGATCACTCAACTGTTTTTGAGAAGCCTTGGAACACACAGATGTAAAGTAAATGAGACAAAAGATGATGTAGTTAATAAATATAAATGTGACAATTTGCTATCACAGCATTTAGTATTTACTTCTTGTGTCAGTATCTTTCACACAGGACACTGTGACAATCAAACAGTGACAATCAAACAATGACAAAATTAAAACATTTCATTGTTTAAAAAGAAAAAAAATTGTTTCTTACTGAGCTACTGGAGTATACTTTTATTCAAATATGATCATTTTGGCAAAGTTTTCAAATGCTTTCTTTCCTCATCTATAAGTATTATTTTCTTTTTCCATACATTTATATCATACTATATACACTATAATCTGGCCAGTTCTGACGCAACTGATATCTTCAAATTACTCACCAGATTATTATGATATTCACGACAATATTCTTATCACAAAACCACAGATTCAGTATCCTACAATGTCTTGTTTTATTTTAATAAACAACACAGAAAATGTAATTCACACACAAAGTTTAAATTTCATCTAAGACTTTTATGATTGTTTTACACTAAATATATTTAGGTGATGCATAACCCAACTTATTGCCCAATTACCAGAAATCTTGACAGAAATATCTTGTCACTGGCATGCCACAACAGTAGACAATGAAAGAGTGAGCACTTAGACAAAAACCAATCACCTGTTATAGAATGCATAGGCTAGGCCCAAATGGCAATTGCTGTTTCTTACTGAATATTTGAGAGAGTTACTCTGGTTATTGGCTTTTTATTGATGGCTCATCTTCAAAGCAAAAGTGCCAGGTCAACAGATAAGATAAGAAGTTTACGAATTTCTTTTCCCCCATGCACCCACATCAGAGAAACCCTGTTTAATTGCTTCACTTTAGTTTAATTTTATCTTTATACTCAGTCAAAGATATTTTTATAGCTCTTCTTATAGATAACGAAAAATATTCTTATATAAGCATCCAAAATACTTAAGTTCTCAGGTCACTCTTGGGCAAGTTGTAGCATTTTTAGTGCAGAAATGCTTGTCATTTTTGTTATTATTTATTAATGCTAATGTTTTTTGTTATTTTTCTTTTTTTTTTTTACATGCCATGATCCTTTAGGATAGATACCTCCACTAATTCAGTATATGTAAGATTTAAAATGAATATTTAAAAATGAAAAAGCTTTTTCTTGAAGCTTTCATTTTAGCTTTAATTGAAAGCCAAAGGATTTAAAATTTACTATTTCTAGTAAGCAAAATACTCTTTGGTGCATTTCAAACAAATTATATTGATCCCAATTGATTTTTTCTTCATTAAAATTGATCAAAATGGCTATTTTTGACACCTTTATAAACAAAAGTTAATTCTCGGTTTTAAAAATCTTACAAAAATAAATTATATATTTCTGAAACATTATTTGAGGAAAATTATCAAATTTAAAGTTAAACTTATCGGATTTGAAACAATTATTATTTATTTATAGCATAAAATGTTGTATACAAACATTTTTTAACTACGGGGTTCTGTTTTTTGTGTATTGATTTATTTACATCAATTGACATTCAAACATGTTCATAGTTAAGCATTTGGAGCATTTAATAAAGTTTTTTTTTTTTTGACAACCCTTAAAATATGTAACCTTTAATTGCTAGACTTATCAGTTTGTACATTCATACTTCATAAATTTTGCACATAATCATACATGCAAAATCAAAGGGGAAATTTTTTTTTTAAATATTCAGGATCATCAGATTGTAATAAGCTTTACAACATGATTAGTAAATATAGTTTTAGTTAATAACAATATTTCCTAAGAATTATGAATTTTAAAGGATTTAAAAACTTTATAAACTATTTGTTATGGGAACTTACCCATAAGAATAATGAACTATTCCAGACATCATAAATACTGCGCCTCAAGAGGGAGCAGCGTTCAGAGACAGTCAGTCAGAGTAAGTCAGAGTCAGACGATTACTGTAAGACATTGGAATAGTGATACTTGTCGAGACAACTTAGTTCACTCTAACCAAATCTGATATTCATTACTAATACTTCTACTTCTTTATACATATTTCTGTTTGTAATATATCTGTGTTATTCCATACCTGTGTTCGAGTTATTCTTCATTGGTTCTACCTTGGACCATCACCGTGGTACAAGGAACTTGGACCATAACAAGTGGCGACGAGGTAACTCTAAAGAAATACGAACTTTCTATGCGGAGGACATACTTTTTTGCTATCCGTCGCACATAACAAGTGGCGACCTGGAAAACCCTAAAAGAAAAACGAACTCTCTACGCGGAGGACATACCTTTTTTTGCTATCCATTGCACATAACAGTGGTCGACGAGTAAACACAAAAAAACAAGTTATACACGAGATTTCTAAAAAAAAAAAACAGTTCTACGTGAACACATAAAAAAAAAAAAAGAAATTTCTTTTTGGATATCAATTTTACTGGCAACAAAGGAAATTTTTTCCACGTACACAGGTTACGGAATATCAGGTTACACTAAAGGTAAAATACGTACACAAAATTACGTCAACATGGAAGATTTTAAGTCAACCATTGTGGAACTTATCAAAATCCAATTGGAACAGCAACAAAAGTATGAACAGAAACATCATGAATTACAAGAATTATTGCAATGTGTAATGTCAAATAAAGAGCAAAAATCCAAGAATAAAACAGTTCTCTCACAAGACGCTATTTGGAGAACTATTGAGGATTTCATATACGCACCCGACGAAGATAAAACTTTTACAAATTACTTCCGAAGGTACGAAGATCTATATGAATTTGACTGCAAAGATTGGGTCAGACGCACGAAAAGTACATTTATTACTAAGAAAATTAGGCACATGCACACCTTACAAAAAAGGACAACGAAGATTACATAACTTTCGCATCTATTGTTAATAAATATTGAGATGACTTCAAATTATCGGAACTCAGTGTGGACAATTTCAAATGCTTAATTTATGTCCAAGGCCTGGTTGCAACCAAAGACGTGCAAATGAGACGCAGAATACTTACTAAATTGGAGAGTAAACAAGATTTGACACTTCAAAAACTAGCTGAAGACTGCCAGAGATGCATCAGTGTGAAGAAAGACTCAAAAGACATAGAAGAAGCTGGCATAGCACACATATGTAAAGTATGAAAGACAAACCAACTTTCCCTCCTCAGAAACAAACCAAACCAATTTTCCCCCCTCAAGAACAGGTAAAACAAAATTTTCTAATTCTAAAAATCAATATCAGAAAAAACTACCACCCAGTCCATGTTATTGCTGTGGGACTTGGCATTGGTTTAAAGACTGTCCATATCGTTTTAAAACTTGTCTAACATGCAAAAAAATAGGACACAAAAGTTCTCATTGTTGGTCTAGAAGAGAAAGCAGAATAAGAATCACGAGGACTGACCAAGCTGATGAGACTAACATAAGAAAATACATACAAGTTGAAATGCAAAACAGAAAAATCAGGCTACAGTTGGATTCTGGCTCCAAGTTAACTATTATAAACCTACAAACATGGAGAAAACTGAACAAAACTGCCATGTTAAAAACGGATAAAATTGCTAGATCAGTTACGGGGAGAAAGATAAAATTTGAGGGTGAAGTAATTACAAATGTAACATTTAATGGAATGACGAAAAAACTAAAAATGTACGTATTAAGAAATACAGAAAACCTATTCGGAACGGACTGGATGCAAAAATTCAAACTGTGGGATTTACCAATAAGTACGTACTGCCAAAATGTAAAAAGCTTACCAACCGAGGCAGACAAATTAAAAGAGAAACTAAAAATGAGTTTCCCCAAAGTATTTTCAGCAGGCCTAGGAAGATGTAAGAAAATGGCAGCAAATATCGAAATAAAAGAAAACGTTCAACCTATCTTCAAGAAAAAAAGGAGCATACCGTTTGCGTCAATAGAAAAAATTGATCAAGAATTGGCTAGACTTGAAAACACTGGCATATTAACAAAAGTAGAATACAGTAAATGGGCAGAACCGACGGTCTACGTCAAAAAGAAATCATGAGAAATTTGAGTTTGCGCTGATTTTTCTACGGGACTACCACTATCCTCTACCCAGTCCAGAAGAAGTATTCACTAAATGGCGGAAAATCTTTTTCAAAAATTGATTTAAGTGAAGCGTACTTGCAAATTCCAGTCAATGAGGAAAGTTTAAAACTACTGTGCATAAACACACACAAAGGATTATACAAATACCAAAGACTACCATTTGGGATTAAGGTCATGCCAGCTATATTCCAACAGACAATGGATACGATGCTTGCTGGACTACACGATTCCATACCTGGATGACGTATTGATTAATAGCGAAAGCATTGAACAACACTGGGAACATGTACAAGTGCAATTTTTTCATGAAGGAAATTAAATACCTTGGACATATCATAGATCAAGAAGGTAGATGACCAGACCCTGAAAGGTCAACAGCAATAAAAAAAATGCCAGTTCCTAAGAACATAACAGAACTACAAAGTTTTCTAGGCTTAGTGAGTTACTACCATCACCGTGGTACAAGGAACTTGGACCATAACACTATTCAATTTAATATAGTAAGAAAAAAAAAAAAAAAAATGAAAACAAATCTTGTAAAAATTCATTTTTTTATTAAAAAAAAATTATTTTCTTCAGATAATATTGTCTTTAATATAATATATATTCATAAAAGCAATTGTTACATGTTGATAATTGTAACAAAGGAAAAAGAATGATTTGCCAAAACACAGCTAAATCACAAACAATATTTAATTTACTGAAAAAACACAAAATAAAATATATACAAGATATACAATTAGCTATACAAAACTGAAAACACAGAGTTACTGGTGAAGTGTTACAAAGGAGAAGAATCACGTGTCTTAACTACATTAGGGCTAGCGAAGTAATCTAGTTGCTATTACTGGAAATCCACAAGTGTGTGTAAATAAAGATAAATTCCTAGTTTGGTCAATGAAAATAGTCAAAATTCTATTTACCAGATTTGTTCCATGAAATTCTCTTTTTGGGTTTTTGTTGGTCAGCAACTTTTTATAGAGATTCTTTTGGCTGGATATAATAATCCTTGAATCAAAAGCCGGAGTTGATACTGGCAGCAATTCCTTTTCCCAACTGGTAACCCTTTACCCAAAAACCTATTTTATAGGGGCTAACACCTAATTTGCATATTTCTAGATGTTTCTCGAATCATCTAGATTCTTCTCGAATATACTGGAATGATCTAGAATCTTCCAAACGTTCTATTTCAAATTTCTCTATTTTATATCTACTTCCTGAAAGAAAACTTTTTTGTATTAACAAGTAGGACTCAGTAGAATCCCTTACTATAAATTTTAACCTTATTGAGACTTTCTTTTTATAGAAATACATCCTCATAACAATTATGAGCTTCTCTAATTAAATAATGTCAACTTTATTACATTTTTGATTTTTTTGATTTGGAACAGATTTTTGGTAAGACCAAAAAAAAAAAAATTTTGATTTAAATTCTTCGAAGAATTCTGCTTTTAATTAATATAGTCACTAAAAATTATTTTGCTGAATTTTGAAGTTTTCATAAAGTTAAGTAAGGGGCTGAAACACATGTAAAAAAAAATATTTTTACCAAGATTTTCTAAAAAAAATTAAAAAAGTAATTTCATTCCTTTGTGTACAAGATCTGAAAATTTCATTAAAATCTGACAATTATTTGATTTTTGCAAGAATTTTCAAATTAATATCTCTGTTACTGCAAAAAAAGAGGCCAATATTTGCTATGTTAAAAGTTAGTTCAACTGCTGATGTAAGTAAAAACATTTTTTAATCAAAATTTTCAAAGTAAAAAATTTAATTAAACAATCAAAATATACTAACACTTTCACCCCAGCCCCTCAACCTCCATCTTAAACTCTGGGTTGAGGTGTCTACTCGGTCTTAACCGAACTTAAGGGAGTGGCCGTAGGTCCTCTGAGCATTCATAGATCATTCGACCTATCCACTGATTTAATCCTGCTTCCTACCTACGTTGTGTTTGGTTTGATCCAGAAAGCAGAAGTGATGTTCTTCCATTCACGGTCGACTGAAGATGTAGACACTGCTGGTGAGTCTGTGCTAAGAAATTTAGAATGCACCAAAAAAAAATATATATCTGCAGAAAGCCGGACAAATAACTATACAATGGTTGAATTGTTAATGTCTTTTATATAGCAGAAAAAAAATAGTATAGAAAAGAAACGGGTTACAGAAAAGAAAAGTAATTGACGTAAAAACTCATACACTGGATTCTAGAGAGAGAGAGAGAGAGTGGGTTGTGATTAACTTGTTAAATCATCTCAGAACAATATACGAATCTTGCGATGGAGAGATAAAGATTTCTGTGCGCAGCTTAAAATTTATAGTTGCGTTCCGCCTCGGCAGTAGTAACAGTAGTAGTAATCTTTGTGGTAGCAGAAGCAGTGGTACTTATATCAAGAGTACATGCTAGCAGATACTTTGTTTCAATCTCTGACGTCACTTCCTCTCCCCCTCGAGTCTCCAACTCGACTCTCCACGGTCTCTCTCTTCCGTCTGCCTCTTCCATCTGCAAGGAGATGGAGAGAATAATTCATTTTGCTCGGGCTAAATTCTTTCTACTTCCTCTCCAAGAATTATCTCCAGTCTCTCATATATGAACAAAGAAAATACTTTGTGTAATTTCGTTAAAGGAGAGGGGTGGCTTGTTCGACGTTTCCATTCCCAGTCACTTTCGTATTTCTTTGAGTCTTCAATTCAACTCTGCTCACTTTCAATCTCTGACATCTCTCCACCCAGCTCGACTACACTCAAACACTCAAAAACAGACAAGCCAAAAACTACCTTGCATCTGCCTCTTCCATCTTTCCTGTAGCACTGCAACCCGTAATGGTCGACGTGGGTGGCCATGCACATTACGGCATGCAGGCAACAACGACGTGCCAACCGATTGCAGCCTCTCCCGTCTCTCTCTTTCTCTCTTCCGTCTGCCACATTTTCAGCATAACTACACGTTTATATAGAAAAAAGCCGGCTGGTCATAACCGACCCTTGGCCCTACTACTTTGCACGCGATTATCACGGGTTCTGGCTGCGTCAACCAAAATCATGTGAATTCCAAAGTTCCTCATAGCTTACTAAGCGCTATTTCAAATTTTAACCGATAAAAATTATTTCGACCATTATCATTGTCTTCCGAATGACCTGCCCTAGATCATATTTCCCATCAATAAACAAAAATGCTCTGATCTAATTTTGCTACTCAGATCCACTCCAATTTCAATAAAAAAAATATGTGTGTGTGTGTATGTTTCCCCGACTTTTCTCTGTCACACTTTGATCCTTTCTGATAATAATAACAACGATTTTGACGATAAAACTATTTTTATTACATTTAATTAAATTTTTCATCATGGTAAGCTGATTATTTAGTATTATTTAAAGGTACCTACCTTAATACATGGATGATCATGGCTCTACACAAATTCCATCTCTTTATCTGAAAATAGCCAAGACTTCCTAGAAAACATTCTGCAGTTTGGAATTTAGTGTTTCTTTCTATTAGATGGATGGCCATCTAAGGTTAGAGAAGCTACCGTGCTATTTAACTCATAACTGGGAGTAGATGAAATGAATTTATGCTTTTCCCAAGGGCAATTTTCTGCAAGAGATGGCTTTCCGCTGTGAGGCAGCAACACAAAAGTGCTTCAAAGAATTAATTACTATACTACCAGAATAAAGACTTGTTTATTATTGACAAGATTTTAATGGTTCTTATTTTGATTATTAAAATGTATCTTAAATTGTATCTTAAATCCAGCTTCCCAAGATGTCTACAGAACAAAATATTCTGTCAGTACCTCATTTGATTAAACAGTGCCATAAAATGACCAAACTAGCAAACCAATTTCAATCTCAGCCCAAGCTGTGCAGTAAATTGACACAACAGAGATAACTATGCAAGCTCCAGTGAAATTTTAGTAATTACCTGTCTGTGTATAAAATGGCATTTAACTTGCATTTATCAAGATAAATAAACAAGAAAAAATATTACTATTTCTCACTTGCCAACTCTTACTTATTCACATAAATAATACATATTACCAAAAGATTTTTTTAAGATATTGATAAACATTCAGTAGCAGAAACAACTAGGAAATGCAAAATTGAAAGATTTTGAAGTTCTTATAACAAAAAACCCCAGGCAATTCAAAATATAGAGTGTTAAAAATAAATAAAAATATAACTTCAAGATAAAAGTAAAAGAAAAAAAATTATGATGTAGCTTATTTTGTTAATTCTCAATCTCTTTAACAAAGACAGTTTCTATGCCATTCTGTGAGGTCCTATAATTCACTAGTAAATCAATAAGTATCCTCAAAAAGAAAAACAACCTTGCTATAACAGAATAGTGTAGTAGCAAAGATTAATTAATTGCTGTAAGAGGACATCAGCATTTTGTCATTAAAAAGGTTATCTTACTTATAAAAGCTGTTTTTAT
>OZ038497.1:62839576-62841116 GCA_964036315.1 Acanthosepion esculentum
AACCTAAAACTAACTTATATTAAAATGAAAACGGTAAACATAGGAAAAACAGAAGCAGGAAAATAATTTGGTATACACCCCCATACAACCAAATGTTTGGTATACACCCCCATACAACCAAATGGTAAAAAACAAATTGGGACAAAAATTCCTTGAATTAATACTCAAGCATTTTCCCGGTGGAAGTAAACTTAGTACCATTTTCAATAGAAATACACTAAAATTAAGTTATAGCTGTACTGATAACCTAGAAAAGATAATTAAGAAACATAATACTAATATCTTAAATAAACACTTATACCAGAACCAAAAAATTGTAGACAAGGGAAAAATACAAACAACAACTAATGAGGGTGAACAAAAATTATGTAATTGTAGAAACCCTCAAAACTGTCCTTTACAAAATAAATGTTGCATAGAATCAGTAGTATACCAATGTAATATGGTATTGAGAATCCTGAAAACATAAAAATTTATATAGGTTGCACTAGCCATGAGTTCAAAAAGAGGTTCTACCAACATCAATCCTCGTTTAGGATAAATAAGTATAAAAGTCAGACATCTCTTTCGAAGTACTTTTGGCACCTAAAAGAATCCAATAAAACACCTACAGTGAAATGGAAGTTAATAAGAAGAGCTAGAATATGTAGGTCATTAAATGACCCATGTCCTTTATGCATACATGAGAAACTATATATTACTAAGTTTATAAAAAATAAAAATTTACTGAATCAGAGAAATGAAATAGCTATTTTTTGTCGTCATTGCCAAAAGTTTTCTTTAAATAATCTTTAAATAATCTATAAAAAAAAAAAAAAAAAAAAAAATTACCTGATTATTATACATACTCATATTTGATGGGTATAAATAATTTTAAATAATGTAGATAATTATATTACATTTACTTGGTTTATAAAGAAATATAGCCGATTAAAATTAAAAAGTTAAATTTGAAAGTAGAATTTTAAAAATGTTTTAAATTGAAATTAAATAAAACAGATTCTAACCTAAATATATTTTAAAATTGTAATTAAATAAAACGTACTCTAACCATAACACCTCTCTCAAAGCAATTCAAACACTGGAAAGAATCCAAGTGAACACCGAAAGTCATGTGAAATTAATAAGTTAGAATATAATATTGAACATTAAATGTCCTTTATACATACATATATACATTTATAATACTAAGTTTATTAAATTAGTGAAATAATTTAACCACCTTTGCCGTCATTGTCATAAAGTTTACATAAAATAAAATAAAATAAAATAATACTCGATAAGAATAAATAATTTTAAATACTGTAAGTAATCCTAATACATTTACTTGGTTTTTAACTAGAAGTATAGTATATCAAATATTAAAAATAACTTTTTAGAAAGGTGGATAAAACATATTCTAACTTAAAAAATCTTTAAATATACAAATAGAAATAATACCATAAGAATTTTTGCCGTTAGAAATAAACCCAGATGACATGAATTTAGCGGATGTCAGAATTTGTTAAAAGATACATCCCTACCCATCCCTAAACATAAC